>JAUZSX010351838.1:0-10089 GCA_034780655.1 Idiosepius hallami
TTTCTGACGAAGGATCCAGGTGGATCCGAAATATCATAATAAAAAAAATATTCTCAATACTTTCTTCAAAGATTTTACATTTTATCTTCTTTTTATATCTCTCTATATATATATATATAAGTATATATATATATTTGTATGTTGATTCATGCTCTCCCGATGAAAAATTTATGACTACTTAATTTAAAAAAATTAAATCTAGATTATCCTGATGGCTTCCAACAACAATAGCTTAACAATAACATGCCCTCTGAGATTTTCTTGTCATATTAGTGGCTAGCTAAATGTCTAGGGTGTTTTTTCTTACCTAGGGTTGATGGTGCTCCGTGTGGTACATGGTCATCAAACAGCAGCTGTTTATATTAGTATGATATAAAAAGCATCTTTGATGACGGAGGACAGTTGTGTATGTGGAGATTGAATTCAGACATTTGATATTGGAACAGACTTGTAAAGTCCGTTTAATTCTGAGGGAAAATCAACAATTTTTTAAAATCCTTCCGTGACTATTTTAAGGGTTATGTTTATAATAGACATTTTTTTTCATGAATATAACAGTTGTATTATTGGCATAAAAAATAAACATAAAAAATTCAAGAATTTTTCTTTATGGTCTTGGCAGTTGTAATCCGTTTTTGCTGTACTAGGGTTCACCCAATCTTCGTGATACTTGTCTAATATTGCTAACTATACCTCCACATTTTCAACTCTATTAAATACATACACACACACACACACACACACACACACAGCAAACTACCTATGTATATTATCTCTATCTCCTTTGTTTATTATACGCTCGGGTTTGTTTTCACATTACCGCATCCCAAACATGAATTCCTCAAAATATCTTTGTCTAGATCTTATCAATAAACATTTTGAAATAGCTTTAACTTGTTGATATGAAATTCCTTTGATATTTATTCAATTATTTTCCTATCAAATTCTTTATAAATTACAGATCCATATATTTGGTGTTACCCCTCATCTAGGTGAAGGGTAACACCAAATATATAAAGCCCGGGTAAGAGCACGTAAAAATGGCCTTGTGCCGAACTTGGGGGTGCTCAGCAAGTAAATATCATATATATATATATTTATATGTATATATATTTATATATATATATATATATTCATGCATGTTGTATTGAAGATGATTTTAATTCTTCTATTTACGATCTTTCGTTAATTTCTTGTTTTTTTCACAAGATCCTTTGTGATGGGCTCCAGAGTTCATATACCTTCCCCTAGAGTGCCGAACGTTTTTGGTCTACATTGACCATCATCAGGGTTGTCGTTGCCCATCCTACTTAGTGATTGTATTCTATTGTTTATATTAATAAATTATTTCCCGCCAGTTTACTTACTTATAAAGTTCTAAAGTATATTGTTCATTCACATTTAAATGAAAATGAAAGTATTGAATCAATTACTGGTGTCACAACGGTGTAACTGGAAATGTATCCCCTTGAGTCATACAAGAATTACAGGACATTTTTAGGTGGCTATAATGAACAACAACCTCTACCTCTACATGTTGGGAATGCAGATAAAATACAACCTATTTTTGGACAGATAATTTAGAAAAAAAGTGAGGAGGTTAAGGAGATGGTCAAGAACATTGATATGCTCATGGCACATGTGAAACTCAGAGATTTACAGCTTATTTACTATCTTGGCTTCCAATTACTTAAAAGGAATGTATACTCATTATTTCAAAGACAAAGCCTTCGAATGCCATTTTCAACAGTGCCTTTTACTGAACGGCCGATATTTGTAGTATGTACCCTAGTGCTTCTCTTGATACTTTAAACTATGTGTATTATTTCTCAGAATTGTTGAGATGAGGTACAATTTTCACAATTGTTATTCAGACTATTGTTCTCACCCTTATTGTTTAGTTAGGTCACCTGAGATAAACCAGTTGAAACATAATGATATAAACAATAATAAAGATGAGGACAATAGTCCAAATAACAATTACAAAAATTATGATTGGGAGATTGTTTTAGCAGCACTTCAACCCTGATATTTATGCGGAGAAGGAAAAAAAAAAGGATTATATGATAGGAGTTTGTTGTAAATAATCTGTGAGTTAGAAAGACTATGTAAAGCAGGGTTTCCCAACCAGGGGTGCTCACACCCCTTAGGGGTGAGAGGCAGGATTCGAGGGGGTGTGAGATGGCTTTTCAATTTCTTTTGTCTTGTATTAAAAATACTGTCAATAAATCATTACATGTACTGTAAGGGGTGTGAGAACCTATAAGAATATTTTAGGGGTGTGAGAACCTATAAGAATACTTTAGGGGTGTGAGAACCGATAAGAATATTTTAGGGGTGCGGAGACATCAAAAAGGTTGGGAACCACTGATGTAAAGGGTGTCTAAAAAGTCACTTGAAGCCTAAAGATATTCAATCAAGGGTTCTACATGCAGTTCAAATGCATGAACTTGTTCGAAATGACCCCAATTTTCTACTAAAGTTGATTATATCGGATGAAGCTCATTTTAATTTAAATGGATTCTTTAACAAACAAAATTACCAATTTTGGGGCTCTGAAAATCCAAGGACAATTCATCAATTCTTCAGTAATTTTTTTAGACACCCTTTAGTTGAAGATCCTAAAATACTAATCCTTTTTACCATTTATTTATTCTATGTAACTTCCATTACTTTATCATTTGTGCATATTTACTTGTGCCCACTTATTGCATTTCAACAATTGTGAAATCCCCTGCAATCACCATTTCATATATATTTAATCTCTTTAATGTAAAAACAAATAGATTTTCATTGCAAGCAACTAATGTGAAATGCACTAACATTGTAAAATCTTATGGATTTTGGGGTTGTTTTGTTTTATTTATTTTTTTCTATTTAAATTTCAGACTTTGAAAGTGTTTAGAAGCAATACATTTGGTGATAGAATTAATCTAAAATTGAAACACAAAACGTATTGTTATTTTTTTGTTTTTAATTTTATTTACAATTTAGAAAAAAAAAACAAGAAAAAAAACTTTTTTAAAACTAAAAATAAGTTTGTTTAAAAAGTTTAGAAATTCAAAGTTTGAGTTTCTACATAAAAAGGTTTATTTTAAAATTGATGGAAGAGTTTATACATTTTTTCAGAGGAAATCCATTTGGCCAAGTGGATAGGCAGTCAGACTTCGGAATCGTAGTAAGCGAGTTAGAATCCCAGGTATTCCATTTGCGTTCATAATTGGACTAATACCTTTGGGAAAGGTATGAATCCCCACAATCCTTCAAGCTATGGAATAAATAGCGATCATTGTGTTATTTAAAAAACTATGTGCGTATACATAAAATGACTGTTCTCGGTATTAGATGACCTAAAAAGTTTGATATGTCGTAAAACAATGGCTCATTGTGTACTACATACAGGGGTTGGACAAAATAATGGAAACACCTGTGAATTAGACATCAAATTTAAAAAACTTATAATAATTGAAAATAAATTATAAAAATCTTTTTTTTTTCTTATTTCTGTTAATTGTTATCCTGAATTAATTGGTTCAATTTATCTTTTTTAGTTTAGATATTTTATATTAGAAAAAAGAATTAAAATGGCCGATCTATTAGATTTTAGAAATATCAAGGTGTGTCCATTATTTTGTCTAACCCCTGTGTTTAAAAAAAGAGGGGTAATGTTTCACTCCTGACAAGCTTTTTCAGTTGTTTGGGGTTCATTTTTTTTTTTTTTTACTACTATACTGCTAGCATGACTTATGGCAACAGATACTGGATATAACTGAATCCTTTGAAAAACTAATCTATTAGCCCTTGATTGAATGAAAAAAAAACTTAATACCTGAAGAAGCTTATAATGATTGAAACATGTAATTGCATAGAGTACCATTCCTTTGGATTATATAAAATTTTCCAGTGATAATCCATGCAGGCCAAAGCAGAACGTCTATAATGAAACCTATTATCTTAAGATAATGGAAGAGGTATTGTTATTATGCTTCTATAACAATAATAAAATTAATTAATTAAAAAAAAAAAAAAAGATACCTACAAAATCAATCTGAAGCTGCTGTATAAACCATAGATTGTTCTAAAAATGTGTGAGTGTGTTTTATATATATATATATATATATACACACACACACACATACAATGCACTTTTCTTTTTTTAATATATTATGGTTGTTTAAAAAAATACCAAAATGGACACTATATAGAAAATGCTTTGTCAAACTGAAGAATAAACAGTTTTACAAATAATAATTTTTATTTTATTTTATCCAAACACTAATTTAAAGGCTCAGCACAAAATAGAGTATTATCTCATGAAATTATACTTGTTTACACTTTACCAGCAAAAATTGATACATTTGATAGTTTTGTTTTTTGCTTGACTTTTTTTTTTGAAGTGACATAAATTATTTAGCTAAAACATTTTTCTAACTTTACAAATTACTTGAACTTGGTTTGTTGGTTTTTTTAGACATTGATTCAACCCCCCCCCCAAATAAAATTCAATCTAAATTTTTCATCCATAATCATTTTGATCCTTTCAATTTTGAATAAGGAAGGCTGTTGTCAAAGATTTTAAATTGTTTAACGGGTATATGTTTTTGAGCAATTTTGATAATGCTTATCCAAATTTGAAAGAACAAGTAAATCCTTTGGACCCTATAAAGACCAAAGATAAAAGAAGACACATTGAAATTTTGGCCTGAATATAATCCTCTAATAGAATGGCTCGGATTGACTTGTTGGTAATTTTGATACATCAGGCTCCAAAGGATTTAGAAAAGAAAAATTCTTTCAAGAATGTAACATTTGACTACTTCACCTACAATTTTTTTAACAGATATTCTTGTAATTGATATTTACTATTAAATCTAATTAACTGTGAATTAAAATGTTGGTGGAGATAATAATGTTGAGAGATGAAAATAGAAAAAAAAAACAGAAGATTTTTTTTAGTGGTTTCTAAAGATTAAAAAAAAAAAAAAAGAAAAAACATTTCTGTTAGGGCATTAATTTTTGCTATCTTTTTTCTTTTTCAACATTATCAGCAAAATTGGATTCAATATTTTGAGGGAGAAAAGAAGAAGAAAAAAAATATGAAGATCAAGAAAAACTTTTTAGATTAGAATATTTGAAAATTGCAATTTTTTTTTTTAATCCTAACTTTTATATTTGCCACTGATGTTTAAACACACAAACACACTTTAATATATAACCAAATGTATCTACACTCATATATACATATTCATGTGTATAACTACATAAATAATGAAGAAATTACTGAAGTGTCCGTTATGAAAATATTCAAAAGTATGATTTAGTATGAAAGAGCAAGTTATTGATATATCAGTTCAGTTGAAATTTATAATGATTACTTTAACGAATATTTAAAACAATTTTATAGATCTTTTAATATGTGATCTTCCCAGTGTTTATATGTTATGTTAAAATTAGATTAATTATTATTTTAATTAAAATATATATATATAATATACACACACACACACATAGATATTTTAATTCAGAGTTTTAATGCAACCTGTTAGTTCAACCAGAACTAATATTTGACTCACTTACATTTGTTAAAATGGAAGATTCTTTTTTTCATTTTAAAAGATGGAAATTTATATTTTAAATGAAATCTTTCAAAAGAGATAAAAGGAAGAGAATAAAAAAAAATAAAAATGAGGAAAACTTCCTGCATAGAAATGAATATTTTAAACTTAGAATTTAGTTTTTATATTTCATTCTTGACAAAAAAAAAATTAATCTGTGTGCGTATATTATATATATATATATATATATACACATACATACATACATACATACACACAAACATATACCCATATTAAAAGGTATTCTCCAGATGATCCTGATATTTAAATCTAGGTAAAGAATACTATTCAGCATTTTTGTATTTACACACACTCTACCTGTATTTAAATATCAGTATTATCAGGAGAATACCTTTTAATATGGGTATATATATATATATATATATATATATATATATATATATATATATTACATATTTCCCAATTAAATAGGTGTTAAATGGGGGTGAAGAGATATCTATAATTAAGATCCGGTTTTTCAAACACGCTCAGAGGATGATTCAGGCTTTTCATTTCAAACCTATACACACATATGCACACATACATGCAAGTATCAATAAATAAAAAAACCTAACCAGTTTTAGACCAAAATTGAAAGTTACAAGGATTATTGCTTTTACTTATATGATAAGAAGAAGAACAAAATACGCTAAAAAAAAAGTAAGTTGTCTTGTCTTTTATAAATTTTCTGTCTTTTCTTGAATTTTTAGATGGACTTGACCTACCTGTACAAATGCTATCCTCACATACACCTATTTTGGTTACTTTTCATTTTGTTTTAAGTTTTTCAGTGGATTATTATTATCGATTAAACACCCGAACTAACAGATTATTAGAAATTTACAAAAATGAAGAATTTCAAAGATTTTAATGATGCGTTTAGTTTATCATAAAATGTTTTTATAAATTAATGCTCCCCACCCCGTAGATACTTTTTTTTTTTTTTTTTTTCCCAAAAAAGTTGTTGGAAATTAATAAAAATATATTTTTTTTATTCAACACTTATTGGAAATAAAATTAAAAATAATTATTGTACCCATCAATTGAATATGCTAAGAATATATGTTTTTTATTTATTAAAAAGAACTGGTGTCTTTCCCTTCCAAAATATACATGATGTGGCAGATGAATAAGTTAATTTAAGTTTTTTATTTTAGTGAAAGCTGTACAGCTAACCTATGAGGAACAACTCACCAATGTACCCTTTCCTCAAGTGGATTTTAGTTAAAAATGCCATTGGAAATAAGGCCACCAGAAAAATGGCCACCAATAAAAAGACCACCAGTAAAAAGAGCAGATTTTGCTAATTAGGAAAAAAGACCACCGGAAAAAAGACCAGATTAAAAAAGACCAGGGCAAAAATAGTCAGATTTCACTAGTTAGGGTCATTTTTGTGGGGGAGGGGGTTGGGGTGCCTAAAATCTCTTGTTAACATATCACCCTCAATATTTAGAGGGGTGAGTGAGAGGGCTATAGCACCCTTCTGTCTTAAAACAATTGAAGAATTAATTTTGAATTTAGGGGTTTAGGCTCCTGTTAACATACCTTCAATATTTGGTGGGGAGTCTAGACTCCCCCTTAGGGATTTTTACAATAAGGAATGAAAAAAATATTATTTAGATTTTCTTCATTTTGGTTATTTTTGCGTGTAAAGTGAAAGTGTTATTGTTAGGTTGTTTCATGTTGCACTGGTGTTGTTGGTTTTGTGCTTATGCAGGTTTATCTTTAATTTATGATTAATTTATTTGACTTTAATCAATGACATTAAGTACTTATACTTTCTTTATTATTCGACTAACTCAACACTATTGGAACTAAAAAAATATATGGACATTTTTCGATATCTTGGGGGGTTATTTATTTTTGTATATTCATGTTTTCTATAATTATTTCTTTTATTTTAAGTATTTTGATTTTGAAACCTTGTAAAATAATTGATTGTTTTGTGTGAGTTTTTATTTTATTTTTTTTTTTATTTTCATGCTAAAATCTTGAGTGCACTTCTGTTGTGCTTATTGCACATATCCTATCACATTTATTTCCAAACAAATCGTTGTTTATTTGATGTTGGTGTGTCATGTGTGTACTGACTGAAAACTCGAACTTTAATAAAAATAACGAAAAACTATTCTAATTATTTTATAATTTATTTTAGTTTTTAAAATCAAAATGCTTTTATATAATTAATAAAAATAAATAACATGAAAAAAAAAATGTCCGTTCTTTATTTTCAATAAAAATTTGAGTTAGTCAATGAAGTATAAGTACTAAATGTCATTAATTAAAGTCAAATAAATTGATAATAAATAAAGAATAAAACTGCAAAACACAACAACAAAATGTAAATGAATATTCTTTCTTTATTTTAAAAAATACCTAAGGGGGAGGGTCTAGAGTTCCCCACCAAATATTGTAGGTATGTTAACAGTAGCTTAAACCCCTAAATTCAAAATTAATTTTCAATCATTTCAAGTCAGTTAGCCCCCTCACTCACCTCCTAAATATTGAGAGTAATATGTTAACAAGAGCCAGAGCCTATAGGCACCCCCGCAAAAAATGACCCTAACGAGCTAAATCTGGCCATTTTTGCCCTGATCTTTTTTAATCTAGTCTTTTTTCCGGTGGTCTTTTTTCCTAAATAGCAAAATCTGGCCTTTTTGTTGGTGGCCATTTTTCTGGTGGTCTTATTTCCGCTGGCCTTTTTACCCTGAGAATAATATGATGAAATTGCTCAAAGGGAAGTAGCTCATAAAATTGATCCGGGTTGATCACTTGTTTTCTGACCCACAAAGTCCACTTCATGACATTCTTTTAAACGACAATTTCCACTCTTTTTTAGAAGAACAATTTACTCTTTTTAAAGTTTTATACATTTTATTTAACTAAATAGAGCCAATAAATAATATGCTACTATCATACATGACCTGATAGATCCATATAAATCACAAGGTACTGTTATATATGATTATATGGAACCACATAAAGCTAGTTGGATAGCACATATATGTCTAATTGTTAAATGGCTAATATAATAAGAAACTAAACCCCTTAATTTCTCAGATAAAATATTCACTTTTAATTTTTTTAGAAAGATTTTGAAAATTATTTTCTGTTTAATGGCTTCATATTTCATTTACCCAAAAGGAGAAGAACACTAAAAAGCTTTACTCTACATCCCTTCCACTGCATTCCTAGTGCTTATGACCCCCTCAAAGCAATGGATTCATCCACCCTTGTGGAACCACATGAGTTTAAACCTGACAGCCAGTTTTGTGCATTCAAATGTTACAACACTATCAGCTTTGATACAATACCCTATGTACTTAGGGGATGACCATCATCAATACTACTCAGTCAGGCACAAGGATGACACGTTTGAGCACTATCAACGAATACCCATACACATACGGTTACATTTATTTTATTATTAAACCAATTTTATTTCTTTTTATTTTTGTAGATGATGAAGATTATTGTTTTTGTTTTATTTTGTGCTGTTATTTCTGGTAAGTGCCTAGTTTTTAAATGAACATTTTATTCTTATCATCTCAAGAAGAATTAACGCAAAGTTTTAATTTCAATATTAAATAATACTTCTTTTTCTTTTCCTTCTTTTTATTTTCAATATGAAATAATACATGTTATTCTTCTTCTTCTTCTTCTTCTTCTTTTTAATATGAAATAATACACCTTCTCCTTATTCTTTTTATTTCAAAACATGAAAAATACTATAAAAAAGGCTGAAATATTGGCCAAATAGGAAAATGCTTTTTGCTGTTCTGTGTTTGTGTCCTCATCAAAGTTTTCAGAAGTTGGCTGCAATCATTTTGGGATAACTAGAACAGCGTTTAAACCAAATTTTATTGCTGATCAATTGAAAAAAAATTTTTTTGTGGGGGAGGAGGCAAAATGAACCCTGACTAGATATATACATACTAAATCATTTTAGAAATTAGTTTTGAAAAAAGATTTTTGGAAAATTAATGTAGACCGTTCTGGACATCAGTGTATGAAGTTTTATTTGTCCTGATATGAATAAAATAAATCCGAATTATCAGTCTTGGTATTAATCCAAAATGGCGATTATCCAAAAAATATTTGTGAATAAAAATCCACGTGTGTTTCAATTTAGCTTCTTCTTCCAGTGTTGAATTAATGGCTGTTTATTTAAAGTCAGATGGTGTTAGCATTGAGCTTTCTGATTGGTCAGTAAACAGAATATTCCATTATTTAAATATTTTCTCAAATATGGATGAACATACACTCAATATGCAAGGAATAAGAAAGGGAAAAACGGCCTCAAAAGACCAAAATTAATTCAACATCAAACATAACCTACAAATCCTAAAAGTGAAGTAAAAAGAGATGCTAATAAAAGAGGGTTCACAACACGTTTTTTTTTTCCAAACTGTCAACGTCATGCATAAAAGAGTCACACTGTAAATGTAGATCCAAAGTTTGGTGGGATTTTATT
>JAUZSX010351849.1:0-10089 GCA_034780655.1 Idiosepius hallami
AAAGTAATGGTTTTGACTGGGATTTGAACTCGCGTAACACGATCTCACAGCCCGAGCTTCTACCAATGCTCCATGGCGCTGCCCCGCTCGTACTATATGTGTAAAAAATAAACTTATAGGAAAGTTTACAAAATATACTTCATTAATATTAATATTTCATTAATCCACAGCAATTTTTATTGACTCATAAAATAAAATTAATTTATAATCTAATAAAATCCTTTTTTTTAAGCTATGAGAATTGTCAAGTTTGTTTGTTTTGTGTTAAACAGCATATCAACCTTTTTATGTCATTTTAATGCCGAGAACAATTACTTTTGATAAATATTATTTTTATATACAGATTTTTTTTTTTAAATAAACAAGTTGCGTTATTTAATCCATAGCTGGAAGGAAGATGGGGCGTCATAACTTTCCTAAGAGTATTAATCGACATGTCAACGTAGACGGAACAACTTAGATTCAAACCTGCGTCCTCCGGTTCCGAAGTCCGATTGCCTATCCACTGGGCCAATCATAAAGTAAATCCTTATTGTATTCTCTTAAGAATGGCTTTTAAATTTTATTGCTTTAATGAATAAATTATCATTGAAATTATAAATTATGTTAATATACATATTTCATATGAATATTTAATACATAATATACATATTTAATTTATACATATTTAATCTATTGTACATAATGAATAAATTAACATTGAAATGTATTAGAGCTTTTAAAGTTTTTTGTAACTATTCTTATACTTGAAATTTATGTTCATCCTAACCTTTGATCCATTATTTTTAACCAATCAGTAATTCATTTGCAAAGTCAGATTAACTTAATTATAATTAATTTCTCTATCAGGTTTTCTTTTTCTAATTTTTCTATTTAAAACTACATGGATTCCTATATTCAATGGGCTACACTAGAATATCCTTAATACCTATTGATGTGTGACACCCCTGCTTGATTTAGATATGTACTCTGCCATGACATCACTGCCACGTGACCCATTCTGACTACTAGAAGAATCAGTTAGTTACCAGGAAGCAAGGAGTGATGGTCTTACTTGCATGTCTTCTTGCAAGTCCAACTAAGGAAACCCAACACCATAACAATTATTTAATTATTTCAGATTATATGTATATCATTGTTGAGGGGTGATACCCCAGCTTGGTTTAGATATGGACTCTTCCATGACATCACTGCCATGTGACCCATTCTAGTTACCAGAATGCAAGGAGTGATGGTCTTACTTGCATGTCTTCTCACAAGTCCAACTAGAGAAACTCAAAACCATAACAATACCCAAAGTTTATCTTGTCTTTAAATAAAAATTGCCAATGATACAAACTTGGCAAAATCTCAAACCTTTTTAACGTAACAAGTATTTACCAAAAGCTAACACCAAATAGGTTTATAACAGGTTATCATTGATGTCTTAAGTCATTCCATGAACCGTTACACCTAGTGGTGTGTTGGGCAGAAAATTTGTTTTTTTTGGGGGGGGCAATTTCCATAGCATACTTGATTTATGAGAAAAAGCCACTAGCCTTATGCTCAACCCCCGACCAGGGGGACTTTTTGTATGCTTTTGAAATCAGTGTTGCCCTTCACCTAAAAGAGCTACTCTACTGAGTTAACAAGTCCCATCTGCCCGAGATGGGTAAAGGTAGATGCAATGGTTTTTGACTGGGATTTGAACTGGTGTAATACGATTCCATAATCCGAGCTTTTACCAATGCTCCACCTCAACCTAAAGTCATTATTGTGTAATAAAAAAAACATAGGTTGTCTGATACTGACAGCACCCATTTTTTTTTTTAAAACACTGACTGAACTGTTTGAAGTATGAAACCTGGGTACCATCAAAGTATCAAGTCATTTCTCACAATCAGAAATATCACACACAATCTGTGAACATTTCAATTGTTTTTGAATTAATCACCTCATCAGATGTGATACGATAATATAATTATTTGATGACATGAAACTTATGATTAATGGGTTGTTTATAAAATGCCATTATATAGAATTTGATTGTGATATGAATATTCACTTCTAAATTAGATACACTGACAATGAAATGATTTAGCTATATTTATAAAGGCTTTTGTGAGAATTTAATAGTAATGTCCTTTTTTTTAATTATTATTAGCCTAAAGATTTACTTTATCGATCATGTTATCAGCACAAAGTTAAACCAGAAAAGGTAACATCACTATAAATAGTTAAGCCTGTGACAAGAATATATTTCAATAAAAGCATAATGTCACAGTCATGAATAATTTATTATCTAGGGGGGTGGGAGAATAAAAATGATAAAGTAGAGAAAAGTTTTAAAAAAAATGTTTCAGCATTAAATAACCTAAAATATGGTTCTGCAAAGAAATCAAAGCCATATGAGCCCCTTTTAGATAAGGATTCCACCAGGCATATAAATTGCAAAGCTTTAAAATTATCATTAAAAAGATGTTTTAAGAATGGATAAAAGAAATAGACAGTAAAGCTCATTGAAGACTTGGCCATGAAAACAAGTTAGACAAGTAAAGAAAACTAAAGGACATTCTTAAATCAATGGAAAATTTAAGACCAGTACAGGCGTGTCAGTAAAACAATCCTTAGTGACAATTCTTTGATTCATGGTGCAAACAAAACAACTCTTATTTGTGTATTGTGAGACAACATAGTCCTGATATTATCATACAATGTTATTTACTATATTGTATGTTTCCCAGAAATTCACTAAACTTACAAATGTTAGAGTCAGCTTTGGTCAAGTTTAAAAAATATATTTGAAATCTTTTTTGATTAGTATATGTCCAATCAGATTTCTCATCCTGGTATTAAAAAAATCAATTTTCTAAAACAAGAAACATAATGTAGCAATTAAGCTTTATATATATATATATATATATATATATATATTTAAATCTTATCATGAGCCTAATCTGCTAAGATAAGAGCATCTACATAGTAAATGCACTATTGTTGGAGACACCCCCGTATGGAATTAGTGGACAACTCCAGTTCTGTTGATGACGTCACTTCCGGGAATGAGGACTGGGGGTGAGTCAGTCAGAGATTGGTACGCAACTTGGGAGGTCGTGTGTTAACGCCCGGGTAGAGCAAAAGTCTTGCTCTCCCGTCTCCTATATTCTTATCCAATAAAAGTTATTTCATAGTTTCTGTGTCTACATTGTTCTTATTTCTAACTGACACCATAACAACTATGTATGGAGAACACATACTAACTCATTCTTTTATGCCATATATGAAATATGAATATAAAATTGCTTTCATATCCATTGATATAAAAATGTTTCTGTGGAAATTTTCTCAATAGTAGAGTTTGAATTTTGAGTCTTTTGCCAGAACCAAGCGCATTTTGTTCACTTTTCTAAAAAAAACTTCAATAGACAACTTATCTAGTGAAAAGTAGAGACCACAGACAACTGAATTTACTCTTTCAAAATGTCTAATAGTTACACACATATATAAAGATTAGTAAAAAAAAATCCCACGAATAAATAAATGAAGGTATTTTTAAGTCAGACTAAGAGTGACGCCAAGTAGTCAATTATGAGAGTGTCATGTCAAAATTTATATTAAGGAAAGAAAATATCTTCAGATCAAAAGGAAAAGAAAATAGGTTTTTTTTTTTCTTCAACTACAGTCTTATTGTCCAATAATGACTTTTTTGGCACAAGTTAAAGCAAATAACTCTATTTTTTTTTTCAATTTTGTTATTAATTAAATAAAAGAAATTTCTCATTAAGATTAAAAAATAAATGGTGTGATGCCAAAGCTGATACTTGAAACATTAAGGTTAAATTGTCACCAAAATATTCTATCAGCTCAACAGTTTTTATCCTTTAAGTAATGAGTGTTCATATAATCAGTGAACATAAGAATTTTTATCATCAGTTGTTTTGCTTAAAATATTGAGGTCTATATCCTGTCTACGATACACTGCATAATTTGGTGAAAATTTATTATCATTAATGGGGCTAAAGCTTGTATTATTATAACTGTTATAATCATAATCATTATAATAGCCAATAAACAATATTCTGAAATTATAGAACTATGAAAACCAATATAAGAATAATTGTTTATAGATTTTGTAAATATTTTGATTGTTAAAACTAATATTTACAGTTTTTCAGAATCCTTGGGATAAGGCTTAATTATTTGTACAACTATTATTTGAACTGTTGTCCTCATCCTTGTTATATTTACAATGTTTCAGCCGGTTAACCCTTTGGCCTTTTTGGATGAACAAACTCGAGAACATTCTTGTCGCAATTGGGAATTACAGAATTTTAAACTTAACCCTTAGTTCAAACCATAGGGGTAGCCTGCTCTCGTTCTGTTAACCATGATCGGGTAAAGTGTTGGATTTTTGGTATCTTGATGATTATTGCTTCAGTACACACTACCCAGTCATGGTTAAGAGAACGAGAGCAGGCTATCTTTGTGGTTTGAATAAAGGTAAAGGGTTACGTTTGATATTCTGTAATTCCTGATTACGACAAGAAGGTTCCCAAGTTCATTCACGCAAAGAAGGCCAAAGTGTTAATGGGTCAAAATGTTGTGAATATAACAATGATAAGGATGAGGACAACAGTCTGAATAATAGTTGTACAAACTAACATTTACATAATAATCAAGAGGATTCTAAAAGTCTTTGTCTCTGATTTGAACAATGAAAGTCAAGTGTTGTTCATTAGGCTTTAACTTTCAAAACCACAACCAAAACTAAGACATTCATTCATAGCGTATCGCATAGTGATGTGCATAGTGTAACAATTGGTTTCCTCGAAAGGAGTAGCAGGGGCACTGCTTGCAGGTTTGTTACTTTCCCTGGTACAGTACCTTGTATATATATATAAATGGTCACCCATCTATCTACTGACCAGGCTCGACGTTGCTTAACTTCGGTGATCTGACGAGAACCGATGTCTCCAATGTGACTTGACCGTGCCAAGACAATATATATAAACTATTTTCTATATCTTGGCCTTTACAGATTAATGTTATAAACTTGGATGCTATTTATGTATAGAATATAACAATAGAATCATGTTATTAGATTCATTTCCCTGAATAAATGTTTTATGAAACAAAAGAAAGAAAGAGGAAGATAACAATAATCTAAGACATTTACAAATATAAATGAACAAATACTGATATAATTGAAAGTGATTTTCAGAGAACTATACACATTATTTTTTGGCTTTTGATGCTAATACAAAAGTTCAATCAATATATTGTTCATCTTTTTAAAAATTGTTTGACTAATTGATTTTAGAAAGATATTGAATCTTACATAGATTGAGAGCTTCAAAATATTATGCAAGTGGGGAAGGTGGATTTTTGCTTTTATACAATTTTTGTTTAATTGTAAGAAAATGTAATTATTCGACGGCAAACATATGTTTATATTTTTCTTATTATAAATACATTATTCTTATTTGACTTGAAACTGATGTACAGTTAGGATTAAGAATATTTGTATAGGAATTTAAACTAAGTAAAAAAAACTGGAAATGTTTATAATTTGAATAATAAATCTTATTAAAAAACTTATGTTTAAGTAAACTATGTACTTTTTAATAAAAAAAACATCTTATAATAATTGTTTGTTAACAAAAAACTTTTAAAAACCTTAAACCTTTTTCTCAAAGACAGAAGACAAAAGGTAATCTATATTATATTTACTTGGTGAGCTGCACCAACGAAGTTTGACACAAGGTCATATTGAAGGTGAATGTAAGCAATATGACTTGAGCAATGAAAATTAAATTTTGAACCACACAATTTTATACTATATTCATGTTCTAAAATCAATTTATATTTTTACAATGTTTGTAATTTAAAAATAAAATGTAAGCTTCCTTTTTTTTTTATAACTTTTTAGATGTCATCATTTTTTCACACTAACTTTCTCTTTTTTTTCATATCTACTGAGATGAGAATGTCATCCTTCAGATAAAGCTATCAAACCTACAGCAAAGGAATTTGGAAATTAGAATCTTATCATTGATTCTTTCTCACTGAAGTAGAGTAAATGACTTGAAATATTAACTACCGACATTCTGAGATTAACAATAAATGGGAGCTGGGGCATAACTTTTTGGCCTCCTCAAATTGCAGTAGACATAGAATCTTTCCTCTACATTTCAGTCTTGACATTCCTTTACTTATCCTTAAAGGGTTGAACATGAAAAAAATTAAATTTGTCAAAATTTCTTATTATAATCTTTTTTGCAGTTACAGCTTTTTTCTGTTTGTTCATTTTTTATTATGTTCAAACTTTTTTTCTCTTGAATGCAAAATTTAATTAAAGAATTATTATGAAAAACTAATCTACTTGCTATAATGATATTGATGTATTAAAAATTTTGGTATTTGATTTGTTTGATCTATCACTGCAGCATTTTTATAACAGGTTTCATTATGACAGACAAAAGCCACAAATAATTGTGCTTATATTTGAATATTTGTATTGTTAAGCAAAGTTTTAACCAATATTTGCATATGTGGATTTTGAATTTAAAAAGAAATGAGAGATTGAGGGAACGTGATTTCTAGAGCAAATTACTATAAATAATAGTGAATATTCCATCATTGAATTCTTATAAGGCAAGATTGGATAAATTTAAGAACTCAAATGATGATGTATAAGAAACAATTGACACATTTAAAGCAAATTTATCAAGCTGATATTATTGTTATGATAATGATTATCATCATCATCATCATCATCAGAAATTAATTAACATTTAATCAAAATTTAATTTTCCTACTAGGCAAATCTTGTTTTCAGATACACAGCTCATGATTGTAGGTTTTTTTTGTTTTTGTTGGATAAAAATAAAGGATTGGTGTGTGACCATTCTTGTATTGCATAAGAAAAAATGAAGAAACTGTAATCTGTCAGCAGACAAAATGTGAATAGAAAAAAAAACTATCAAAAGATAATAATAAAGTGATTAGTAATCCGAAAGATCCTTAAAATGATCAGATTTTAATCCAGCTAAATCCTCTCATTGAATAATAGAAGGAAGATGATCACAAAAATATTCTAGGCATCCTTGGGTAGTTAATTACATATTTGATTAACAGGAATTTATTAGATTTATACAAAGAAAAATTCAAAAGTAGAATAGGATTAAATGTTTAATTTGATATTAAACTGAAACTATTAAAGCTCTATGTGATTTATTATCATATAAGTATTAAATCATTATGATATAATATTAATGTAAGATTTTTAATTACAATATACAGTATTTTTTATTTTCTTGAGAATTAAAAAAGAATAAAATAATCTAAATTATAATCCATCAACCAATCACCTAGTGGTATGTTGGGCAGCAAATTTGTTTTTTTGCTGTTTCTGTAGCATACTTGTTTTACGAGAAAGAGTTGCTAGCCCTATGCACAACCCCTAAACTGGAGGACCTTTTGTGTTTTTTTCAAATTGCGCTTCACTTTGACGAGCTACTCTCCTGAGTTAACGAGCCCCATCTGCCCGAGGCAGCTAAAGGGAGATGCAATAGTTTTGACTAGGATTTGAACTTGCTTAATATGATTCCACAGTCCAAGCTTTTACCAATGCTCCACCTTGCCGCAATTATAATAGGTTATAATAGATCATGGAATCATAAACCAATATTGGATTATTACCATATTAAAACAAAACTTTACTATGACTATTATGAGTTTCATTTAACAGCATATTAACACATATAATCATTTAATGCCCTGAACCATTTTTTTACTAAAATATTTTCTTAGAACAATAGCTGCATTATTTAACTTATAATTAAAAAATTGAATATATTGAATATGTTTTGAATTCGTATGTGAATATATATGACTCCAAAAATGCAAGCCTGTACCTAGAGATAATTGATTCTCCCCATTGTCACAAGACAAGAGTTACATGCATTATTGTATAACATGAAATAGGTGGATTGCTATAGGTTTTGGATTAAAATAAATTTAATTTTTTTTATTAAAACTCAGATTTAAGAAGTGATGTTAAAATAATTCCTAATAATAATATTCTAAAAAAAAAAAAAAAAAAGAAAAAAAAAAAGGAAAATAAAAAGGTTGGTGATAGATCATTTTCATTATTTGTTTTTAACTATTGGGTAATTGAAGGTGAAAATTATTCAAGTGAAAATTTGTGAACTTTAATTCAATGTGCTGGATGCTTGTAGTCATAAAGTTTAAAATGATAAATAATAATCGCACAATGTCAGAAGCCGATGAGGCTAATGCTAAACATTAGAGTTGCTCAGTAAGGATTCTGGTCTCAGTGGAGGTTCCAACTGAGTATTTGATGTCCTTGAGTTTTGAAATGTTGTCTGTGCCCCGCTACTTTCAGTCTGGCTTGAATCATTAATTGGGATTGGCAATGTTGGTACTGGCACTGAATCACATGGACTTACATAAACGATATTGAAACAAATATGCAAGGGAAATGTAGCAGCTTCATCCAAGCTTAGAACAGAAACATCCTGCAAAAAAGGAAAACAACAGTCATAATGGTTATCAAAGGGAGGGGGAGTCATTTTTTTTTTTTTTACATACATTGGGTTTAATAGAATGTACACAACATATAGTCTTGCTCAAGACAAAGCTGAATTAAAATATAAAATTATTTTGAGGACCCAGAAACCATTGAATTTTTTTCATGTGCTTTTTTGTTTTCCTAATACCGTATTTTCTGGACTATAAAGCGTACCTGCATAGAAGCCGCACCCGCTCTATTTAAAAAAAAAAAATTAAACAAAGACATACAAGCCGCATCCACTTCATTAAAAAAAGTTTTGCGAGCCACAGATATTTATGTTTTTAGATTAGATATTTACCACTAGTGCCAGCACCAACACGACCACCACCTTCTTTGGGGATTGCAAATTGCATTTTCATGATAAATTATACATTCATGAATGGGAAGCTGCTCCTTTTTATTAGCCACATAGTTCAAAACCTATGAAACAAGTAGCGGCTTATAGTCCAGAAAATAGGGTAATTTGTTACACATTGTATAGGTAGTGATTTTATAATTTTTAATGCATTTCTATTAAACACTTTGTGTAAGAAAGTTGCAGAGAGAAAATGTTTATCTAAAAATTTAAGAAATGATTTTCCAATGTGGTTGATTTTAATTTTATTCATTCATGGATTGGACTAGACAATATTTCTGTTTTTATTCTTGTTAGATGCATATTCTAATTTGTCTGTACATCCAGTTTTTTTATTGGTTTTCCATAATCTACTTCAGTTTTGATGACGATTGTTTCATTTGCTGAATTGACAGAATCTATGTGGCTAGTAGTTTGTGAATAAAAAAAAAATTATCAGAAGTAGGTGGTTGGAAGATGTGTGCATATAAGTGGGTGTGTCTTTGGGTTTTCTATTTGGTTTGTGAAATGCGTTGTTATGGTTTTAATTTTGAAAGAGGAAATTTACAAATTTTTGGTTGATTTTATTGCTACACTGAATCCTATTTGGAATATTTTTATAGTGATTTTTTTTCTGATTTTATCACTTTTTGCTTCATTTCTATTTTATTTAGATTTATAGTTCTGAATTTGATGAATTGGTAGATAAATCCAAAATATATCTGATTCCTTTAAATCAAATTATTTCTATATTAAAATTATCCAAGTGGCTTTTCTTCCATTTGTGTCATTTTGGTTATGGTAGTTACAACAGTCTAGAGAAACCAATATAATTGTGGAAAGTAATTTGCAATAAGTTCATAAAGGATTTTTGGATTCTTTGCTTATACATATTTATTATAAAAAATTTCTAAAACTTGAATTAATAATATAATATTAATTAATTAATAAATGAAAATTATTGCAAGCTTAGCAATGAAATACAAAAGTGTTACACACAATATATACACACACACAAACACACACATATAAATATACACACACACACACACACACACATATATATATATATATACACAATATATACATTTGGGCAGCGACGGTGGAGCATTGGTAGAAGCTCGGGCTGTGAGATCGTGTTACGAGAGTTCAAATCCAAGTCAAAACCATTACTTTCACT
>JAUZSX010351860.1:0-10088 GCA_034780655.1 Idiosepius hallami
ATAGTTCAACAAATTATCAAGTCTCATCCCAAGGATTGTGAATATAACAATAATAAGGATGAGGACAACAGTCCGAATAATAGTTCAACAAATTATCAAGTGTCATCCCAAGGATTGTGAATATAACAATAATAAGGATAAGGACAACAGTCCAAAAAATAGTTCAACAAATTATCAAGTCTCATCCCAAGGATTGTGAATATAACAATAATAAGGAGGAGGACAACAGTCCGAAAAATAGTTCAACAAATTATCAAGTCTCATCCCAAGGATTGTGAATATAACAATAATAAGGATGAGGACAACAGTCCGAAAAATAGTTCAACAAAAATCAAGTCTCATCCCAAGGATTCAAAAAAACTATAAAAACTTGGTCTTTTGTATAAAGATGTAGGAGTGTGTTTGTTTGTTTTGTGTTTAACAGCATATCAAACTTTTTAGGTCATTTTAATAACAAACGTTATCTTTATACATACATAGTTGTTTTAATAACACTAGTTTCACTATTTAATCCATAGCTGGGCGGAGATGGAGATTCATACCTTTCCCGAGGGTATTAGTCGACATGTGAACGTAGACGGAATAACTTGGATTCGAAACCACGTGCTACGGTTCCGAAATTCGATTGCTCATCCACTGGGCCAAGAAATGGATATTATTATATTTACTTGGTGAAAACCAACCCAAGTTTGGCACAAGGACATGTTACGTGCTCTCACCTGGGATTTTTACATTCGCTGTTACCCTTCATCTAGTTGAGCTGTTTTCCAGAGTTAACGAGCCCCATCTGCCCGAGGCAGCTCAAGATGAATACAATGGTTTTGACTGAGATTTGAACTCGCGTACTACGAATCCAGAGCCCAAGCTTTTATAGCAGGCAGCTAAAAGTGAATGCAATGGTTTTGACTTGGATTTGAACTCACTTACTATGATTCCAGTGCCCGAGCTTTTACTACTGCTCTAACTTCGCTGCCCATGAAATGGACAATGTATTGTGGGCATGATGAGAAAAAGAGAGTGTCAAGCAATATTTGTTGGTTCGTTCAACAGCCTGTGGTGTGAGCTGTTGAATTCTCTCTCCAATGCTGTCCGCATCTTCTGCTCAGGAAAGTTTATGGCCTTTTGATATCATTCTTGAGGCTTATAAAAATATAGCAGAAAATCTACCTACATTGGGCGTTGATTGTTTAATAAAGAGAAAAAATGTGGTCACATGACTGCTTCCTACTACATCCATATTCTGTCGGCGTTTGGGCAGCGACGATGGAGCATTGGTAAAAGCACGGGATTTGGAATCGTATTACGCGAGTTCAAATCCCAGTCAAAACCATTACTTTCACTTTAGGAGCCTCGGGCAGATGGGGGTCGTTAACTCGGGAGATCAGCTCATCTAAGTGAAGGGTAACACCGAATGCAAAAAGCCCGGGTAAGAGCACGTAAAAATGGCCTTGAGCCAAACTTGGTAAATATAATATTCTGTCGGCGTTTTTTTAGTTTTTGGCATCAAAGGGGTTTAATAATCACGGCCCCGCGAGAGAGTTACAAATCCCCTTTTTTTAATGGGAATAACGTTACATTATAACAATTAGCTGAAAAGAATTTTGCTTCCAGAATTGAAAATCGTCACATGGAAAAATAATTGTTAGTTGTGCAGCTAAGGTCACTGCGTTATGCCCAACATAAAATGCTCTTGGTGACACATAGCAACGAGTTCGTACTTAAAAGAACAATTGCTTAATGGGAATTTTGAAAAAATATTTTACAGGGACTTTTTCACTTTACGCAAGGGTTATGTTCCTGGAGGACTCAAGTAGAGTGATTTTCCTCGGAATGTGAATTGAAATAATATATCTGGGCTAAACTGTTGACTACAGGTCAGAAGGTGGTAGGCGTAGGAAAACCTACTGATTCCTAGTGGCAGTTTAACTGAACTAAACCACACTGACCAGCCGCGGGTAATTTGATTTTCTTGACATCGCGTAAATTCGAACTAAACGTTTAATGTGACGAATTTCTTGTTGGTTTTCACCTCGCTTGAATCCGAAAACTCGAAAAGTGAACACGCATAAAGTGAGAAGTCCCTGTAATTTTTTTTACAATAAAAGGTACAAAAAAGGTTGATTACCACTGCTTTAGACCACCAAAATTTGTATATGAACGGTGATGCTTTGGGTATATCCACACATATTTGACCTCCCCATTTAAGCGGGTGTTCGTTAAAAAAAAGTTTTCAAAAACATAAGTCTATGAAAAAATGATTTTTAGATAAAAAAAAATAACAAAAAAGTTCCAGATAATGAGTAAAAAAAATTTTTAATCAAGTAAAAGACGATTTTTAAGAGAATTTAAAAAAATTGTTCTCAAAACACACATAATTTTTAACAAAGAAAAACCATTAAAAGTCGCCTGGAAAAAAGTATATATTTACGCATTCAGATTTTATTTAAACAATTAATTTTTACACGAGATTTTTTTCCCAATCATTAGTTTTTATTTTGCACTGAACATTTTTGTTCTTTTCATTCATTATTGAATCATTATATCAACATATTTTTTACCAAGAAAAACCATTAAGAATTGCCTGGTAAAAAATGATATATTTACACTTTCAAAATTTTTTGTCAAAAAATTTATTTATTTATACAAATAATTTTAATACTAGATTTTTTCTCATTTATAAGTCTTTATTTTGCACTAAAGACCTTGATTCTTTTCATTCATTGTTTTCTTAGCACATGTTTAAAAGGCAAATGCCCGAAAAAGTGCAATTTAATGTGGGATCAACAACAGGCTTTCTTAACTACAACTATACCAATGTGATTTTTTTCTTTTTTGTGTCTGTGTGTACAAATCTCGTACAGCCCACACCACTAGACCGATCAAGACCAATCCTTGCACCACGATAGCCTACCTAAGGATGATGCACACCATTTTTCCAATGTAAAGGAAAAGGTCAAAGTTATGCCGCATGCATATATATTCTCTTACAGCGTACACCACTATACTGATCATGACCAAGCCTGACGTGATGATGGTCTCTGACTTAGGGATAGTTCAAATCATTTTCCAATGTCAAGGTCAGAGGTTAAGGTCATTTTTGATACATCTATTCATAAAATCTCCCACCTAGGGTTGGTACACACCATTGTAGCAATACTTTTAGTGTTAATTAAATATCGTTTAATCGATCGATAGATATACACAGAGACAGACAGACATATAGATAGATAGATAGATAAATAGATAGAGATACAGAGAGAGAGAGAGAGAGAAATTGATAGATAGATAGATAGATAGATAGTTAGATAGACTGTTAGATTATTGATAGATAGATAGATAGATAGATATCGATATAGATAGATAGATAGATAGATATCGATATAGATAGATAGATAGATAGATAGGTAGATAGACAGTCAGAGAGATGGTTAGCTAGTTCATTAGATAGATAGATTGATAGATAGATAGAGAGAGAGAGAAAGAAAGAGAGAGAGAGATAAATAGATAGTTAGATATATACATATATAGATAGATAGATAGATAGAGATAGATAGATAGATAGATAGAGATAGATAGATAGAGATAGATAGATAGATAGATAGAGATAGATAGATAGATAGATATAGATAGATAGATAGATAGATAGAGATAGATAGATAGATAGATAGATAGATATAGATAGATAGATAAATAGATAGATAGAGATAGATAGATAGAGATAGATAGATAGATAGATAGATAGATAGAACTAGAAACGATATGAACTAACTTTTATCACAACCTGTTAACGAGCGTAGACAAAAGAATTCCAAGCATATTGTCACAGAAAACAGTGACAATTCATTTCATTATAAGAATATAATTGTTCTTTTGAATTCTCAATGTTTTTATGTTTCCATTGTTTTGGAGTCTGCGAAAGACAAAGCCGAAATATGGAAACTTAAATAATATCTTAATAATAACATTGTAAGTAAAACAAAAAGTGAAACATTAATGAGTGCGACAAAAAAAATGGGAAACAAAAAACTAATTCTTTTGATAAATTTTAGATTTTCTGTTTGCTTCAAAAGAAATTCGTTTTCACAAAGAGGACAATGATTGTCACGGTACTTATGATAAAGTACTTCAATTATATCTTCAATAACACTGTGTGCCAAGGGGGTTGCCAACCTCGCTCGTTACATTTCTTCATTAACCTTTACACCCAGTGGTGGTGCGTTGGGTTGAAAATTTGCATTTGCTGTTTCCGTAGCATTTTTGTTTTACGAGAAAGAATCCCTAGCCTTATGCTCAATCATTACGCCTATTGGTGTGTTGGACAGCAAATTTGTATTTGCTGTTTCCGTAGCATACCTATTTTTCGAGAAAGAATCCCTAGCCTTATGCTCAATCATTACGCCTATTGGTGTGTTGGGCAGCAAATTTGTATTTGCTGTTTCCGTAGCATACTTGTTTTTTTCGAGAAAGAAGAGCAAGCCCTATGCTCAAACCCCAAACAGGACCCCCTTTTTCGGCTTTTGAAATCAGTGTTGCCCTTTACATAGATGAGATACTCTGCCGAGTTAACGAGACTTCTCTGCTTGAGGCAGCTAAATGCAAAGGTTTTGACTGGGATTTGAACTCACGTAATACGATTCCATAGTCCGATCTTTTACCAATGCTCCACCTCGCCGCCTATCGTCCCATTTACGCCTTTAATTATTTGTAAGAATTTCACTCTTCTCTGCCTTCTTTTCTTAAACTCCATCAACCATTACACCCAGTGGTGCGTTGGACAGAAAATCTGTTTTTTTGGTACCCCGATATTTAATGAGGGGAACCTATGTTTTGAGGCCTGTTCTCAAAACAGGCGTTTCTCAAAAACGCGTTTATCTCTCCAACCATTAGTTCAGTTTTTCTGAAATTTTGCATGAAGTTGTAACTTCGGTCAGGTTAGAGAGTGACATTCTCCGATTTTTGAAAAAAAATCTCGTTAGCCCCCCAGGGGGTAAAAATGCCCCAAAACAGCCAAAAATAACCTTTTCCAGTCTATAACTTTTGATCCATCCGTTCAATTTTTCTGAAACTTGGCCAAAATGTGGACGGTATTATTGTTCATGTCACAAATTGAATAGTGTTTACCCTGGGAAAAATCTGTTTTACGTCCCACGGGGACTTTTAGAGCTAGGGGTACCACGCACGCGCGGCTTGTTTACACTATTTTCGCACCTGAGCCTAGCCTGGCTAAAAAGTTTTGTTGGGGTAACATTTGACCCTTCTTTCGACGGGCAGCCCCTCCTTGCTCCTCCTTAGCTATACACCAGACACCACTGGTAGGGACTGTCTGGTGGCCGAGTCTCACCCAGGGGTGCCAGATGTTTTTGGACAAAAGTGGTCATTAATAATAATCTCAGTGGCGTAGCAAGGGAAGGGTGGAGGGGGCACATGTCAGGGGCATTTTGGTGGGTAGAAAAATTGATTATAGAAAAAAAAAGGTAAAAAGTCGACACCACAATGGCCAGGAGGAGTGCTTTTGTGCACCCAGCAACCACTACCAGTGGTTTTTATTGGGGTCAGATTGAAAACAAGCTAGATCCAGCCCAGCAGCGAGGCGAGAGCACTTGTGTGTGCTTTGCTTTTTGTGCTGCTGCAGAGCTGCTGCAGCTGCTGGCTGCCCCACTGCACACCACCAACACCAGTACACACACACCACACCAAACCATCACCATTCTAGTCAAAGACTGCATGATGTAGGTGCACTGTGCACCACACCACTGCTGCAGCAGTGCTGCTGCTGCACCAGTCAACACCACCGACTGCACTGCAACATTTCCTTTGGTTTTTCACTCCTTTGAGTCCACTTTTACTTCGCATACCCGTCGGCATAGTTTTCCCACTCTACCAACACCCGACCCACCCAGTGGTGATTGGTGATTATTCCTGGAGGCATAGTGACAACAAGTCTCCTCTGTATTATTATTATTATTATTTGAAAATTCCGACCATGAATCTTCTTGCCGCTCAAAAAGGTCGCTCGTTTTAATGGCAATTCCTTCTTGTTACGTAACTCTTTAACTTAAAAACAATTTTTTTAAAAAAAGATACGTGACATTAATTCTGGGACAAACCCTTGTGAATTGTACAAAATTAAAAGAATTTGGTAGGAGAAAGTTCTCATAGACTTCCAGGGACTTTTCTTACTTTGGATAAACGCAAGATCATCATCACTAATTGTGTTAAGTCCCTTGAAACTAAAAACAGTTACAATACTTCTTTATAACCCTATAAAGCCGATATATCGGCCCTGGTGATTAAGGTAAAAAAATGACACACGAATACCCCCCTTATATAGTCTTCTAATAAAACGCATCTGAGTTACTACTTGGTCATATTGCTAAGTCAGGATCCTAAGGATTTGGTTAATTTCTCGGAAATTAGCCTCATTTATTCCATACCAATTCAATTAGCCAAAAAATCGACCACAACCAAATTCAACCTCCATCCAAGGTCAGAGGTTACATAAAAATGTGAATAAAAAACAATTTAAGTTTGAGTTAGTTAAGTTACACGATAAAAAACTATATTAAATTTCTTTTTTTTTTTTGTTTTTTTTTTGTTTGTTTAAACGACCGTATGTTAATATTTCGGTGTATATGTCGACCTTAGCCGGGAGAGCCCTTCAAAATCACCCCAAAATCGAAAAATAAACTTAAACAGTAACAACAAAAAAGCTAAGTTTAAGTTTGCTATTTGGGGGGTGTCAACTTTATAGTAATTTCGGCGAAATATGTTTAATTTTAAAATAAAAGATCCGTCATTTATGAACAAATATTTTATATGACATGTCCAAAAAGAAGAATTGAAATATTGTTTTTTTCATCATAAACCAAAATCCTATCAATAATTTCAAATATTTTTCTTTGCCTTTTAAAAGAAAAGAAAGCAGAATAAAATATTCTGCTTTATATTTTTGTAATTTTAATTACAATAATTTAAAAATCTGCTTTTGATAATCAAGAATATAACCAGAATTTAATTATTAATAATTCAGACTGTTTAGATAATTAAAAGCTGGTTTTATTTATCTAACTAAAACGATATTCCATCTGTGTTAAAAAATGTTTTTACAATATCTTTTTGAAAAATAATAAACAATTGAATTTTTAAATTTTATTTTGAGGCATTTTTACTTTAATTTTTCTTTAGAAATATATGATGATAATTAATTAAAAGCTTGTTTTTATTTAGAGGGAAAAAATCTCAGTTGCAGATTTTAATTGTCTTTTTAATCAATAGTTTTTTGTTATCAACCAAAAATCTTTTACTTTTTTAAAAAGGACGAAGTCTTAAGTCAACTTTGATTTCTTTCTTTCCCCATGTTTAATTTATTTTTTTTAAAATGATATCCGCCTAAAAATCTGTAAAAAATTACTAAATTAAAAAAGAAAAAATAATAATTACAGTTATTTTTTTTATAATTTAAAGTTAATAGTTATAATAATTAAAATTTAGTTAATCATTTCTTCTCACCTCTAAAATAATTGTGTTGTTGATGTTTACCCAAGTAAACAACAACGTCTATTTCTTTTTCCTCGTCTTCTTCGTCATCTGACGGCCTTTTCTCGTCGGTTTCCTTTTGATTCCTGATGTTGAAAGAATTCCTCTCATTGTCCCTTCGAAGGGGGCCTTCTTTACGATGTGGGTCCAGCGAAAAAGTCGTTAAAAAATCGCGATTATAAAATTCTGACGACAGAATCGTCTGCAATTTTTTATTTTTTTGCGGCTGCTAATGAATCGACACCGAAAGACATTGGCGGAAATTACCGACAAATACCGAGCAGTAACGAAGCCGAAGAATTTAATCTTGTCGTGTCGTTTCTTCTTTCTTTTTTTGAATAAAATTTAAAAAATTATTTATTTTAAATAATAATAATCATTGTACGATTTTTTAATTCGCATTTATAAATTAGAATCAAATGTATTCTAATTTTTAAATAAAATGTATATCTTATCTTATTTTATTAAACGTCTTTCTTGTCAAATATTTTCGAAAGCTACTGAAAAAAATGCAGTTGCTGTTTTTAATTTAATTTATTTTTTTAATATTTAAGAGCCCAAAAGTTTTAAGTTTAATTAATTTTTTTAAACTTTAAAAATTTATTGGTTTTATTTTTTATGGTAAAGATAGTTTACTTAAAACTGTAACTTAAACGTTTAAAAATAATCATTCAAATCCATTTTCAAACTAAGTCTTTAAACAATAAACATAAATTCTAAGTTTTTTTTTGTTTTTGTTATTCAAATCAAATATTAATTTATCAATCCTTTAAGTTCTGACTAAGAACTTCTGACTTAGCAAGAATACAAACTAGTCACCCAGCCGTTTCGTTCTATTAGAATAAGAAGACATAGGGCCCAAATATTTGTGTATATCGCTTTTACCCTTAGGATGCCAGGGCCAATATATCGGCCCTTTAGAGTTCAAAGGATTAACAATGACATAACTAGATTCGCCTATCTAATGGTCACAAATCAATTTTAGGTCTACAACTAATAAATTGAACAAAATTAAACTGAAATTTTAGTTTTTTTAAACCTGAAATTTGTGTAGTTTTAAGTTTTAGGATTAGCAAAACATGAAAGAGTAGTAATATATGGGGAGGAGTTTTATTTTTTATTTTTTTATTCATTATTTAAATCAGGAGTTCTTAACCTCAGCCTGTTAGACCCTAGTGGCCCGAGAAATATTTCTAGGCATCATTCACATAATGATAATGAGCTGGGGTTCCAAAATGATTCTGGTAGTCCACGCAGAAAACCAATTCTAATGGTTTGAATTCATATTATTTCATCTTTTGGTTAATTCGAATACCGGTTATTTGCATTTGCCCTTCAATTCCACATTTCTATTTCGTTTTATCCATTCCATTTTTACACAACCCAAAAATGCGTTAAAGATAACATATTTTGTTATTTAAAACAACAGATTTCAGTGAAAAATAGAAGTGTTTTTATCATAACCAATAGTTAGTCACATGGATTCGTTGATGAATTAGAATTTTTTTTTTGTTTTACATGTGGTAATAGTGCCTCTGACGTCATTTGTTCAGCATAAGGGCTCAGTGGAGTGATATTTTAGCGAACCGCCTTGGGTGACGAATAAATACACTAGCTACGCGCGACGCCTCATTACAAAACAATCCATATTGTAAGGGATATTATATTTACTTGATGAACATCAAGTTTGGCACAAGACCATTTTTACGCGCTCTTACCCGGACGTTTTACATTCAGTGTTACCCTTCACCTAGATGAGCTTCTCTCCCGAGTTAACGAGCCCCATCTGCCCGAGGCAGCTAATGTGAATACAATCGTTTTAAGTGGGGTTTGAACTCACGTTATACGATTCCAGAGCCCGAGCTTCTACCAATGCTCCACGGTCGCTGCCTCAAAGATCAAAGACCATATATACATACATATACAAATATGGGCGGCAACGGTGGAGCATTGGTAAAAACTCAGGCTTTGGAATCCTATTACGCGAGTTCAAATCCCAGCCAATACCATTACATTTCCTTTAGCTGCCCCGGGCAGATGGGGCTCATTAACTGGGAGAGCAACTCTCCTAGTTGAAGGGTAACTTTGAATTCAAAAAGCCAAGGTATATAGAGCACGTTAAAATGGCCTTGTGCCTAACTTCGTTAGGTACTCTACCAAGTAAATATAATATACAAATATGTATATAGAGAGAAAGAGAGATAGACAGAAAAAGAGATGGATTGATAGGTATATATTTTAAGCGTGATAATGATTTTTTACTTAATAATAATAATTGATATGATAATTATTTTAATTACTAAAGATCTGTGAAGCCAAGGAATATTGTGGCCCTTATGAAGCTTGAGTCCCCTCCTTCCGCAATTGCAAGGTCTGCGAGGGCCCCAAGTAAGGCCCTGGTTTTCTCATTCGCAAATTCTTTTAGTTGATATTTTAAGTTTTTACAAGCTTAAATAAAGTTTAAAACTATCATAGTTTAAGGTATTAACTTTATTATTCGGACTTTTGTCCTCATCTTAGTAGGTATTTTTTGATGTTATTACACTACGTTT
>JAUZSX010351870.1:0-10088 GCA_034780655.1 Idiosepius hallami
CACACATATATATATATATATATATATATATTAGTTAAGAGTAGACACGGAGTAAACGGGGGTCGACAACTGCCAGTTTCTCGCTTATGTGTTCGTCAGGGTTTTTTTTTCCTTTTCGACCTGACGAACGCATTAGCGAGAAACTGGCATTTTTTATTCTAAAATTAATCTAAGTATATTTTTAAAACTAGAATCTTGTTTTTTATTTATTTATTCGGATTAAATCTAAATCCCCTGGCTTAAGGATTAGCATTGTTGGCCAATGCTTGGAAAATCACAAAATTTTCTTTCGCTGTTGAAAACTGTTCCTGGTGGACAGAGTTGAACGAACGCTCTTCCCATGTAACACCATAAAAATCTGTCACAACGCCCACCAACTTGGTAGAATCCATTCATTTTACCGTTGCACGACAACACCACGGGTTCTAAGATAAAGAAAAGAATGAAAAAAAAAAACGAAACAAAAAGAATTAGAAGAAACAGAAGAAATATGAAATAATTTTAACTTCTTCGCTTAATTATTTTTGTAATCCTTGAGTTGATCAATTTTAGAAGTATTTTTGGACTATTGTCATCATCTTTATTTTTATTTGTTTCTGAATCCTTGGGATGAGGTATGATCAATTTAAAAAGTATTTTGGACCATTGTTCTCATCTTTATTTTTATTTTTTTCTGAATCCTTGAGATGGGATGTGATCAATTTTAGAAGTATTTTTCGGACTATTGTCCTCATCTTTTTTTATCTGTTGTACTACGTTTCGATTTACAAAAAGAAGATAGTTATAAAAAAAACAATATGAATAACTTTAAAATTCCTGAAGAAGGTCGAAGATTACTTTGACCGAAACGTGGTACAACAAATAAAATAAAGATGAGGACAATAGTCTGAAAAATTCTCAAACAATTCTTTATTTAAGTTCTTCAGCTTCGACTCTCTTTTTCTTCTTCAATTATATCATGGTGACCTTTCCCAAAGTTTATGAAATTCTCAACTTCATTTTTCATAGAAATTCCCATTAAACATCATCTCCAAGTGATCGGTTCTATTTTGACTTGAGTCAATAATAATACAATTGCACCAAATCATAGTAACTAGTAATGCTTACTGTTGTGGTTGTGAGTTCGAATCTCATCCTAGTGTCGCCAGTTGTTGTGGTCGCCAATTGTTGTGGTCGAGTGTGGTGTTGTATACAGTATAGATATAAGAAACAAGACCACAAAACGGGTTAACAAATATATTAAAAAAAGATACATAAATAGTGGAATACGACTTGGCAGCATAGCGACCCCTGACTGCTATGCTGAAATCCTCACTCTCTCTCTCTCTGAGTGACGAGAGAGATCACATTTATAGGGGTTGGAAGAGTTCATATTGAGGTGTGTTTCCCCCACAACACTTACGTAGTGTAGAAAGTCTAACCCCGTGGAATAAATAATTGGGTTCATTCCAATCAAGTAAGAAAAAAAAATAACCGAAGAAAAACTTCGTAAAATATGGAAAAGATTTTCATTCTACAATTTATTATAATTAAAACTCAATTTTCAATTTGAAAAATAAATAATCGAATTTAAGATTTTACCTCTTGGCACTTGTCTTTGTTTTTCTCTATACACTGAAAGTAAAAAAAAGAAATATTTTTTAACTACAGGTTGTAGTACAAACTAAACGAGGGTCAAAATCTTTGGAAAAATTTTTAATGTAAGAAAAAATAATATGAACAACATACTTAATGCCTATTCATATTTACTTGGTCGAGCACCAACACAAGTTAGGCACAAGGCCATTTTGACGTGCTCTATATACCTGGGCTGCGACGGTGGAGCATTGGTAAAAGCTCGGGCTCTAGAATCGTGTTACGTGAGTTCAAATCCCAGTCAAAACCATTAAATTCACCAAAGCTGCCTCGGGAAGATGGAGCTTGTTAACTCGGGAGAGCAGTTCATCTAGGCGAAGAGTAACACCGAATATAAAAAGCCCGGGTAAGAGCACGAAAAAATGGCCTAGTGCCAAACTTGAGTCGGTGCTCACCAAGTAAATATAATATACCTGGGCTTTCAGTGTTGCCCTTCACCCATATTCGTTGCTATCCGAGTTAACGAGTCCCATCTACCCGAGGCAGCAAAAAGTGAATGCTCCAACATCGCTGCCCTGCTTCACCCTCTGTCCATGATGGCATATATTGTTGAATAAAATTCATATTATATATATCATATGCATATTCATTAATTTCTCACTGAGGCACACTTGCTATTGGACCTCAATGAGAATATCAAATACACGAACACAAAAAGGACATGTCTATATGTATATTATTATGGTTATTATATATTAAAAGAATCAAGTCTGAATCTCATTTAGGCATTCATTTCTATTTCTATGCGAAAGACAAGTCGTATGATTTGCAAGATGAATATTTGATCTGAGAAAAATTATGATCTATGCAAATGCATAAATCATAATTCCATTCGTGATACATGAAAACAAAAAGAGGATTAATTCAATGCTATTTATTCAAATTTATTCACGACCCTGGTTTAATTAAATTCAATTTATATGGGCAGCGACGATGGAGCTTTGGTAGAAGCTCGGGCTCTGAGATCGTTTACGCGAGTTTAAATCCAAGTCAAAACCTTTGCTTTCACCTATAGCTGCCTCGGGCAGATGGGGCTCGTTAACTCGGGAGATCAGCTCATCTAGAGGAAGGGTAAAAAGCCCGGATAAGAGTACATAAAAATGGCCCTGTGCCAAACTTTGGTTGGTGCTTACCAAGTAAATATAAGATTATATTTATATATATGATTCTTTGTATAGTAAAAAGAAAATGAATAAATAAATAAAATACACAATTATCGTAAATTTAATGGACAATATTTTGACGGCCAAAATTTCCTGAAAATTTGACGATGGAATTTCAAGGACAAAATATTATGGCGAACAATTTTTAGGGCAAAAACGCTAAGTTGATTGGCAAGATTTTTCGGAGAAAATGGTTGAGAAAATAATAATATTTTATGGACAAGGGGAAAACTTGGAAGAAATAAACAGGGCTAAAAAAATGGAGACTATTTTAAATGAAAAAGATTTTGTTTATGTTGTAAAACACATCAACCTTTTTAGGCCATTTAATGCCTAAAACAATCATTTTTTATAAACTATTTGTAGTTTTTTTTTAATGACACATTATGAACTATTTAATCCATAGCTAAAATGTGGGGGATTCATACCTTTCACAAAGGAATTAGTCCTAATGTGAACGAAAACGGAATGATTGGGATTCAAACTCGCCCATTACAATTCTGAAGACTAACTCCTTGTCCACTGTCCCAAGTGGACTTCCCTGCTCCCGAAAAAAATGTAAGGATTAAAAATTCAAATGGTCAATTTTAAGTTATGGGGTTGAGTATCAAAATTAAGTGACCTTTAGGTCCTCGCATGATTGGGCAAGGGTGAAAGAATGCTTAGTCCGTAACGTAATGGTTACGGCTTGAATCTAAGAATTGCTGTAAACGAATTCAAATCACAATCAGTCTGTTACGCTCAGATCAGAACACCATTGGGAAAGGTATAAATAAAGTTACTCAACTGTTTTTTTTTATTATTTAAATAATATATACCATTTGGTTTGTTTGTTTAAACTTGTTTCCCCCCTCCAAAAAAATGAAGAATTCAATTAAAAATTCAATTAAAATTCAATTAAATTAATAATTTAATAATATTAATTAATTTACTAAATTAATAAAATTTAATTAAAAATTCAATTAAAAATTATTCCTAAAGTTTATCTGTTAAAAAAAGAAAGAAAATTCGAGTTTTTTTTTAATCACAATTAAATTACATGGAATCAAACAAACTGACTTATTCATGCACTAAAATTTTTTAAAGACTCTAATTATGAGTGGGCTGTGGGTTGCGGGCTGCGCTGTTCCACAGGTCAATCAATAGCAAGATAGCAATAAGTAAATAACTTACCTGGTTTGACTGTTGTTGGTTTAACAAAGGGTTTGGTGACTAAAAAAATGGAATTAACAAATGAATTCCAATGTTTTATCATTAAGAATGGTAATTTTAACAGAAAAAAAATTATTACACAGTTTTTATTAAAGAAACATTTAACCTTAATTGTAAGACAATTTGTCAAAAGTCAATTGGGAGAGATTTCAAAGAGCGATATAATTGTTCATTCGGTTTTATTAATCTAATTTATTTAGTTTTAATTAAAGACTAAGAATTTAATAATAATTTATATAAATAATGAATTCGAACTTAGCCATTGAATTTTAATTTTCAGATTAGATCCCGCAGGGCAAAGAAATTCAGATTTTATAAGAGCCAATCACGATGATTTGGGCAATAACAATCCGATCATTAAAGATAATTCTTATCACAGACTTAACTATTTCTTAATATCCACAAAAGATTGTGCAATTATGCAATATTGTCCATTGGTGTAAAAAATCCATTTTTATCAAATTAATTAATTAATTAGATAGATTATTATTTTGTTTTTCAGAAGGGTTAAGTTAAGAAATTTTTTTTTTTTTTTGGGGGGGGTAATATTTTCCTTTTTGGTCTTTACTGTGGATGTTAAAAAATATGGACATTAAAGTCGATGTGAAAAATTGGAATGGGTGATATGACAAATTGGACCTTTTTGCAAATGGCCGTTTTGACCATAGAAACGCAAGATTTATTGTTTTGATCTCACTGAAAGATATCGGGGTTTGCTTAACTCCACTTTAATGAGGCAAAGCGAACCTCGTTATGCTATTTGAAGCAATGGCTAGCTGTGGTTATCTCGTGCCTCCACAATTCATTTTGAAATGAGTTTGAATTCAAATAATTTACTTTTTGATGGAGGGAATATGGAAATTTTACTTACTCAGTTTTGTAGTTGTCTGTCGTCTGTAGGAAGGAGTGACTAAAAAAAAGGGAAACAGTATTGTAGTAAGCATGAAAAATAGATATAGAAAACATTTAGTTTATACATACACACTAGACCCAAGGCAGTCTAAGATAGTCGGGATGGCTGTCAGAGCTGATCTGATAGATGAAAACTCTGAAATCAGCGATGAGGGAAGCTTTCATCACTGAACACCACCTCAATGTATTTGAATGTATTTTACGATCCTTTTACATCTTATTTAAAATATGTAAATATGGAGTATCATATATATTTACTTAGTGAGCACCAACCCAAGTTTGGCACAAGGCCATTTTACGTGCTCTTACCAGGCCATTTTACATTCGGTCTTACCCTTCACATAGATATTGTATTTACTTGGTGAGCACCAACCCAAGTTTGGCACAAGGCCATTTTTACGTGCTCTCTCACTGGCTTTTTACATTCAGTGTTACCCTTCACCTAGATGAGTTGCTCTCTCGAGTTAACGAGCCCCATCTGCCCGAGGCAGCTAAAGGTGAATGAAATGGTTTTGACTGGGATTTGAACTCACGTAATACGATTCCAGAGCCCGAGCTTTTACCAATGCTACACCGTCGCTGCCCACAAATGTAAATATGTAATATGAAATTTTACTTACTGGTTTTTTTAGTTATTTGTCTTCTGTAGGAAGGAGTTACTAAAAAAGAAAAAAGAAAAAAGTATTGTAGTAAACAAAGAAAAGGAATCCTAACAGAAGGGCATCAGAAAATTCTGAAGGAAAGTTTGGCACTTCCAGATCAAGAATAACTATAATCCCAAAAAAGTCATGTTCATCCAAGACTATGCACCTACCCATGGTTCAAGTACAATGCAAAACATCTGCAGTACAGGCATTTTTTGTATGGTCAGATATTCGGCCTCGTAGCATCCTAATTCATCAAAGATTTAAATATTTATTACCCTTTGAATCCTAATTTATAAAAATTACCAAGTAGTTACTTAGGGCTGTTATATTAGGATTAAAATGTTGGTGTGTCTTCTTTTGCCTTATGTCTTCAGGGCCGATATATCAGCCCCTTAGGGTCGAAAGGGTTAAAGCAAGTTTTGATACGATCGTTTCCCCATTAATTTTATTTAGTTAAATAATATATTATTTTGGGTGGTTATTTGTGCCATTTCCATTCATATTGTAAGTATAAATCATCATCATCATTGGGGATATTTTAAGTCGGATTAGCCCATTGAGTTAATGTGGAATTTTGGTGAATGTTGGATGTTGTGGTGATGGGTGCATTTATTGTTTATAAGACGAGAAGGGTTAGGGTTAGTTAAAGTGAAACAATAGTTTGATGACCAGCCCGAACAGGCCTCGTGCCAAATTGTAATTTTATTACGATAAATATTGTTTCCACAATAACGTGACTTTCGTTAAGGTTTTAATTTCGAAAAAAGCCAGCCAAGAAAAAGCCTGCAGTGAAGATATTATATTTACTTGGTGAGCACCAACCCAAGTTTGGCACAAGGCCATTTTTACGTGCTCTTACCAGGGCTTTTTACATTCGGTGTTACCATTCACCTAGATGAGCTGCTCTCCCGAGTTAACGAGTCCCATCTGCCCGAGGCAACTAAAGGTGAATGCAATGGTTTTGACTGAAATTTAAACTCGCGTACTACGATTCCATAGCCCAAGCTTTTACCGTCACTGCAGTTAAGATATGCTGTCTTTTCGCGATGGACGCTATTGACGTCACACAATCGATAATCGATTCTCAATTGAATTATTTCAATTTAATATTCAATAAAAATAAACTATGGAAAAAAAATTCAATTTATTTTTTTTCTCTATTTTTAAATAAGTTTAAATTCAACTAATTTACCTTTTCCATCCTTTGAATGGGTGGATTTCTTTGTTTGTTTGTGTTTTTACGGGATATCAACCTTTTTAGACCAATCAAGAACAGTCATTTTATGTATACACATAGCTTTTTTTAAAACAACTCAATGATCGCGGTTCAACCCATAACTGGAGGGAATGTGGAGTTTCATACCATTTCCCAAGGGTATTAGTCTAATTAGGAACGCAAATGAAACGAGTGGGATTAGAACTCGCGTACTGCGATTTCGAAGCCCACCCACTCAGCCAAATGGACTACATTTGTATGGATGGAATATGAAATTGTACTTACTCGGTTTCCTAGTTGTCTGTCTTCTGTAGGAATGTGTGACTAAAAAAGAGGAAACAGAAGAATAGAAAATAAATATAGAAATCATTTAGTTTATACACATATACAAACACACACAAAAAACATACAAACATTCACAAACATACATAGATACATACATACATACATACACACACAGACACACACAGACACACACACACACACATACACAAAAGACACCAAGTAATCTAAGAGACAATGTGACAATCGAGCAGCGGCTCAATAAGATTGATAAATCATTCATGCCAGGCCGATTTAAAGCCTCGCTATTCCAGCAGGACATGTTTCCCAGAATATTATGGCCACTCTTGGTACACAAATTCCCAATGACTAATGTAGAATCTCTGGAGAAACTAATAACAAAGCACATGAGAAGTTGGTTGGAAGTTCCAAAGAGTCTGAACACAGCAGCACTCTATGGCAGAAGTAATACTCTTCAGCTTCCTTTCATTAGTCTTGTAGAGGAATTCAAAATCACAAAAGTGAAAGAACAGCTGCAATACAAAGAACCAAACGACCCCAAGGTAGTTGCAGCATGTATTCAGTCTCAAACTTAGAGAAAAAGAGTTGGAGGTAACAGAAGATAGGCAAAAGGTAGTTCTTTGCACTATCACTAAAGATAGAGCGGGTCTTGGTGACTTTCCTAGTCCCCAAATAAACGAAACTAAAAAGAAAGGAAGACGCCAACTTATACAAGAAGAAGTGCGAGAAGGAATTGAGGAAACGGGATATTGCAAGATGGTGGGTCTCAGTTCACAAGGAGCGAGGACAAAATGGGAGGGTTACGAACGAATATCATCCGGTCGGACTGTTGGCGGTCAAGCTGCGGGGGAACTAAATTTTCTAATAAAATCAGTATATGATATGCTACCTAGTCCATCCAATTTATGGGACTAGAAGGATGCAGGAAACGTGCTTCGCTGCAACACATCCTTAGTAGCTGTGCTAAAGCGTTGGGTGACGGTAGATAGCGATGGTACAAGTATCAAGTCTTAAAGGAAACAGCATATAAATCAGTCGAGCAATAAGAACCTCTAAATACAGAATCAATAAGAAGTTTAGGTTAATTCCTTTTGTTAATGTTGGAGACGCTCCGTGCGGAATTAGTGGACGACTCTATGACGTCACTTCCGTTTATGACGTCCCTTCTGGGGGATAGGACCGACATTAGTCAGTCAGAGATTGGGACGTGACTCTGAAGATCATGTGTTAATGCCCGGGTAGAGCAAAGGTCTTGCTCTCCCCTTTCCTTTTGTATTCTTAACCAAAACAAGTTATTTCATAGTTCTATATCGTTTTATTTCTAATACCATAACAATTAAGGAAGGAATAAGGAGGAAAAAGCAAACTCCAAAACAAACTCATTGTCAGCATGTGATTGAGAATTGGATATAATCCTGAAGATACAACTAAAGTTCCCCAGAGCGGAAACCTTAGTCAAACCAGATTTGGTTATCTATTCCAACTCCATTAAACACTGTAGAATATGGGAAGAACATAAGAAGACATTTATAAATGAAAGGAAACGAGCAAAATAAATCAAAGCCATTAAGAGAATTTCTAATAATGACTTGATGGCTTCTAAATGGATGGTTTATAAACGGGTGGCTTCTAAATGGGTGGCTTCTCAACGGGTCGCTTCTAAATGGATGGCTTTTAAATGGATGGCTTCTAAACGGATGACTTCTAAACGGATGGCTTTTAAATGGATGGCTTCTAAACGGATATAGTACAAATGATGTGAACAGTGGTGGAACAATGTTACATAAATTCTGCTTAGATTCGTACCATAATCCACAGTGGCGACCTTTCGGACAAGAATTTGGGAATGGCTTTCGAAAGCTGATTTAATGAATAAAAACCCTGAAGTCAGTGATGAAGGCAGTTTTCATGACTCATGACCACCATAATGCATTTAAAATATATTTTACGATCTTTCTATATCGTGTGAATGGATTAAATATGAAAATTTTACTTACTGGGTTTCCTAGTTGTCTGTTTTCTGTAGGAAGGAGTGACTTAAAAAGAAGAAAAATTATTGTTGAAAATAAATTTAAAAAAACGTCAAGTTTACACAAACACACACACAAACACACACACAAACACACACAGATTAATACACCCATGAAAATTAAAAAAAAATAACTGTCTTGCAATTAGGTCTAAACCCATGTTACTAACGCTGTTGTTACTTTCTTCATTGTGAACTGATATTATGATAACCTTTAAAACCAAATAGACACTCTCATCGGCGTGTAGGACCGTTTTTCTAGAATAACTAGACATCATATCAACTGCTGATCACCTTAAAAACCACGTTCACCAAAAGCCAAAACAAATTTTGTGTTTTTAATTTAGAAAAAGAACGAGAAAACATTCAACCAAAACATATGAACCTAATCAAATTGAATCTATGTTTCATGGACAGCCATTTAGATAAATGCCTAAACATATATGTGTATATACAAATATATACGCGAAGGGAAAGAAATGGCTTTTGGATAATGAAATAAATGCCCTGAAGTGGCCAAGTCAAAGTCCGGACTTGAATCCAATTGAAAACTTGTGGACTGTGGTGAAGGTGAACGTTAAAAAAACCCCAAAGAACCTGAAGAAGTTCGAAGAAATCGACAAGAAATAATGGTTTAAAATCCTTGTTGATGTGTGTAGGAATTTACTAATGTCGTATAGAAAACGTCTGGAAGCTGCTGTTAAAAAAGGCTTTGCAAGTGGCTATTGATAAAGTGTGACAATAATTTTGAAATCGGATGTTTTTTGTTAACAATATTTATTATGAATATTCTATAATAAACCAAAAGTAGTTCAGGAGATCTGTAGATGGTCGATATAAACGTTCATGATAACTTTAATAAAACAAACCACACACACACACACACATATATATATATATATATATATATATATATATAAATTGGTTGTAAAACTCTTCAAAATTGAATTATGGATGGGTTTTGGGTCGGT
>JAUZSX010351881.1:0-10088 GCA_034780655.1 Idiosepius hallami
AGTAATCGAGTTCAAATCCCGGTCAAAACCATTGCATTCACCTTAAAAAAATGCCCTTGTGCCAAACTTGCAAGGTGCTGCTCTAATTTCGCTGCCCAAAAACAATCTAATATGATTTATTTATTCATTCCTGAATCTTTTATTTTTCAGCTGTGTATCAAGCCTTCAGGATTAGCACGAAAAATTAAACTTCCTGTGGATATTATCATTGGTACAAAACCACTTCAAGACGTTTACCATGCGACATTTTATCACCACGCGTTCCCATCACCCACAGAGTCGTGTCGGCTATTCAGTCCGTTTCTTTGTGATACATCTTCTGACCAAGTATTCCTAACAGATACACCCTTTCATCATCATATGCTGCCAACAGCCCCACCGTGGGAAGAAGATGATGATATACCTTGACTATATGGACCGCTAATGTCGTAAGTATTACATATTATTGTTGTCGTTGCCGAGTGGTTAGCAATTAATAACGGAACAAACGACAAGGTGATAGGTAGATAGAGAGTTTATAGCAGAGCAAGTTAGTAATACAGAAGTAGTTTGTGATAGAGTAATCAACCGAATAATAGAACAAACAATGTGATAGATAGATAGAGAGTTTATAGCAGAGTAAGTTAGTAATACAGAAGTAGTTAGAGATAGAGTAATCAAATGAATAATGGAACAAAAGAACAGGTGATAGGTAGATAGAGAGTTTATAGCAAAATTAGTAATACAAAAGTAGTTTGTGATAGAGTAATCAACCGAATAATGGAACAAATGACCAGGTGATAGGTAGATAGAGAGTTTATAACAGAGTAAGTTAGTAATACAGAAGTAGTTAGTGATAGAGTAATCAACCGACATCCGTTTAGCCCATCGCTGCCTTCTTTCTACTAAATATGTTGTGATTGCCAAGTGGTTAGCAATTAATAACGGAACAAACGATAAGTTGATAGGTAGATAGAGAGTTTATAACGGAGTAAGTTAGTAATACCGAAGTAGTTAGTGATAGTGTAATCAATCGACATCTGGTTAGCCCGTCGCTGCCTTCTCCGTCGTAGCGACGTAGGTGATGTTTATATACCCATTGGGCGAGTACATGGTTCGGTAATCGAAAGGGGAGATAGCCCCCACAACATTTTGTTTGCCACTTTTTGTTTTACAGCATATCAACCTTTTAATTTTAGGTCATTTAATGCCAAAGCATAGAGCAATCATTGTATAGTCACAATGTTTGCAATTCAATCCATAGCTGGGGCTATTCATGTGGCTATTCATACCTTTTCCCTGGGTATTAGTCCAATTATGGACGCACATGGAACGACTGGGGTTTCAAACTCATACTACGATTTCGAAGTTCGACTGCCTACCCACTTAGCCAAATGGGCTTCCTGTTTATATTGAATTATATATATGTTTTCATCGGAACCACTCGAAATTCCGCGCGGATTTTTTTTATTGTAAAAACCATTGGGTTTGCAACTAAGTTTTTGCTGGAGGGAATATGGGGATTCATACCTTTCCAAAGGGTATCAGTCCAATAATGAACATCTATGATTCAAACTTGAGTACTATGATTCAGAAGTTCGATTGCCTATCCACTTGGCCAAATGGTCTGACAATTGTGGTTTGGATCTAATTATGAAACACCTTATGTACTAAATGCACACATGTTTGAGTACACAGCCTGACCTACATTGGTATTGTCGTGCATATCAATCGACTTCGTGTTTGCAGACGTTTGATTTTGAACTCAACAACCGCTCAAAAATTGAAAAGAAAAGAAAAAAAAACGAAAGAAAAAAAACGAAAGAAAAAAAAGTCTTATAGTTATCGTACAAAACATTTATTTTAATTTTTGTTTCGATTTCTTCTTCGTTATTGCTGACATATTTAAAGAGGCCATTTTGAATCAAGAATAAAAAGCAAAAAATTCAGCTTAAACGTTTTGCTGTCTGTCACGCGTGGCTGTTCAGGCAGATTTTTAAACCAATTTTTTTTTTGTCTGTTTATCTTCATCTTTATTTTAGCTTTTTATTTTTTTGTATTTTTCACAGATTATTGCATTTTTTCTTTTCCTTTTTTTATTTATTTCCTTTTTTAATCTTTTGTTTCACAGATTTTCTTGACGTCGATTAAAAAAAATGACTTTGTAAATTCTTTTGGAAGTTTTCAATAATTTACAAAAACTGAATTCACGTTTTATTTAAGTCTTTAAAAATAAGGCTTTTTTAAATAGTAATCTTTACATCTATACAATTGCAACTGTGTGTGTAAGATCAAAGTCTCTGCCAACCTATTCTGTCAATTTTTGATCTACTGCCTTGAATTTTCATGTAAACTATACATATTTTATCATATAAAGCAAAAACCTAAAGTGGTTGATATGCCGTAAAACAAACAAATCAGATCAAGTAGTAATCAAGTAGATAAACGAATTCTTCATAAAATTCACATTTGAGTTGATATCCTTCGTAAAGATATGAGTTCTATCATTCCCTCCTGTTATAGATTAAATAATGCAACTTTTTCTATTCCAGCAATGTATTGACGATATAGATATATTTATTAAAAACGGATTGTTTTAGACATTAGACGATCTAAAAGGTTATTATACCATTAAAAAACCCCTCCTAACTAACTAAGCAACCAGCTAGCCAAACAACCAACGAACCAATCAATCCAGCAACTAACCAATAAATTATCCAGTCTACCAATCAGCAAGCCAATTAACCAACCAAATATGAATATAAAAAACTAATCAGTCAACTATCAAGCAGAAAATCTAACTAATCAACCAGTCGATTAATCAACCAACCAATTAATCAGTCAACAGGAGAGGAAACCGTATCTCAATAAACCAACTGATCTACCAATCAGCAAATCAACCAACCAGTCAATCAATTAACTAACCAACAAACTTAAAAACAGACTGGGGACTCGATTAACCAACTAACCAATCAATCAACCAATTAACCAATAAGCTTAAAAATCAATCAGTAAGTTAGTTATTAAACCAACTAACCAACCAACAAGCTTAAAAACCATCCAGCAAGTCAACCAACCAACCAATTAACCAATAAGCTTAAAAACGAATCAGCAAGTTAATTAATCAACCAACCAATTAAACAACCAATCAATCAATCAATTAACCAATAAGCTTAAAAACCAATCAACAAGTTAATTAATCAACCAACCAACCAACCAATCTATCAATCAATTAACCAATAAGCTTAAAAATCAATCAGTAAGTTAATTAACCAACCAACTAACCAACCAACAAGCTTAAAAACCATCCAGCAAGTAACCAACAAGCTTAAAAACCAATCAGCAAGTTTATTAATCAACCAACCAATTAAACAACCAATCAATCAATCAATTAACCAATAAGCTTAAAAACCAATCAGCAAGTTAACCAACCAACCAACCAACCAACCAACCAACCAACCAACCAACCAACCAATCAACCAACTAAATGGGATAATCAGTACGCCTCTTAAACAACGGGTACCCTGTCTAGTTTCTTAATATGTTCAGTGATACAAAGCTGTCATAATTTGCAATTTGCAAAAGTCCCGAGATAGTCACCTTTAAATTAGTTGTTTACATTTTTGACCTTAAAGTAATGATTTGCGCATTTTTTTTCCTCATTATCGATTCACGTTTAATTTTGGAAAAAATTCTGGGCGAAAAAAAAAAGAAAAGAAAATTAAATTTGACACATGATTTGCATTTTCATCTTTCTTTTTTTTTTAATACAATTTTTATTAAAATATTTTTCCCTTAATTTTTATTTTGCTTTCTTGACTGTTTGGAATATTCGTATTCTTTGGAATAAATAAAGAATTTTGCTCGCTATTTGTTATTTTGGTTTGTTTGCTTGCTTAACGTCATATCAACTTTTTTTAAAGGGCAGCAAAATTGGAGCATTAGTATAAGATCGGGCTCTGGAATCGTAGAACGCGAGTTCAAATCCAAGTAAAAAAAAAAAAAAAAACATTGCATTCACCTTTAGCTGTCTCTGGCAGATGGGGCTCGTTAACTCGGGAGAGCAACTAATCTAGATGAAGGGTAACACCGTATGTAAAAAAAAACTGGGTAATAGCACGTGAAAATGGCTTTGTGTTAAACTTTGGCCGAGAGTGCGGAGCACTGGTAAAAGACTGGTCTCTGGAATCGTAGTATGTGAATTCAAATCCTGGTCAAAACCATTACATTCACCTATAACAGCCCCTGCTACCCCTCTCGGGGAAACCAATTGTTATACCACGCACATAACTGTGCGAAACGATATGATACTGTACTAGGGCAAGTAACAAACCTGCACGCGGTGCCCCTGCTACTTCTTTCGGGGAAACCAATTGTTATACCACGCACATAACTGTGCGAAACGATATGATACTGTACTAAGGCAAGTAACAAACCTGCACGCGGTGCCCCTGCTACTTCTTTCGGGGAAACTAATTATTAAACAACGCACATTACTGTGCGATACGATATGAATAAATTAGCCCAAGGGGAAATAACTCAGTTATTGCTTTGGCTTGGATCCACGAATGGAAAAATGTATGAATAAATTTGATTATTAATTAAATATAATTATTATGAAGGACTAATATGTCTCTGTTTACTTCTCTTCCCTCTTGTATCTTTCTTTATGATTTTCCTCTTGTGTTCTTATCTCATTGATTCCATATTTTCAATAACAAGGCAGAGGCGTCGAAAGTTTATTAGCAAAATATATCAATCAATACGAAACAATATAATGCAAACATTGCATGTATCAGGTCATGTCATTAATACTTATACAAAATACTGTAACAATACAAATCTTGTTAACAATATCAGTTAAACCATAATAATGATAATAATAATAATAATAATAAGGATAATAATGATGATAATAATAATGATGATAATAATAATGATGATAATAATAATGATAATAATAATGATGATAATAATGATGATGATGATGATAAACAGAAAAAAATCGAAAAATACTAAAAATTAGCCAAGGAACTAAGAAAAATCTGAAAGATGAAGACAAGAGTAATACCAATCGGAGCGTTAGGAACAATCCCAAAAGACCTGAATGGAAGACTATCCGATATTGGAATACACGGCAAGATAAACATCTTACAGACAACCGCACTTTTTAAAACAGCAGAGATCATAAGAAAAGTACTAAATCAAGAAACATAAAAAATGAGTTGTAGCTACTGGCTACGAGGTGGCCAGAAGTACTGGAGTGCCAGAGGAGGCTTATTGTCAGTCTGCCTTCAGGAGCCACCGCCAGACATTGGCAGGTGTACGAAATGAACGTGACGGGGTGAAAACCCGGGGAGGTGTCGCACCGTACAGTCTCTGGCTGAAATAGTGCAGAGCTTGCTGGAAACTAGAGGAGACCTGTTGTCACTTTGACTCCAGCATAAAACCACTGATTGCTGGATGTGATTGTACCTGGTGGTTGGTGTGAGATCCATAATAATAATAATAATAAAACACTGACTTCAAGGTATCAACATGTAATGGAGAGTGCCAGAGGAGACTTATTGTCACTCTGCCTTCGGGAAGTACCACCGGACATTAACTGGTGTGTGAAGTGAACATGGCGGAGTGAAAGCCCTGGGAGATGTTGCACCGTACAGTCGTTGACTGGAATGTTGCAGAACTTGCTGGAAATCAGAAGAGACTTGTTGTCACTTTGACTCCAGCAAAACCCACTGGTTGCTGAGCGTGAGAGCGCCTGGTAATTGGTGTGAGATCCAAATAATAATAATAATAATAATAGTAATAATAATAACCTAAAACAACAAAAAAATACTGCTGCCTGCACATTTGAAACCATGGAAGACCGGCGTCTCGAAAGTGATTTGACCGTATAACTGCAATTCTCAAGTATTAAAAATGCTCAATGCTGCTTAACTTTGATGGTCTGGTGGAAACTGGTATCTTGAATGTGATTTAAGCGTACATCTGTCATTCCCAACGGGTCACCCATCTTAGTATTGAACAGGCTATAAATTGCTTAACTTCGGTGTCCGGCGGGAAACATTTTCTCCAACATGACTTGACCCATCCTAATACTGCTGGCGGAAACCAGTGTCTCAAATGGGATTTGAGAGTACAACTGTGATTCCTAAATGGTCACCCATCTTAGTATTGAACAGGCTCTACGTTGCTTAACTTCGGTGATCTGGCTGAAACCAGTGTTTCAAACATGATTTGAGCGTACAACTGTGATTCTTAAATGGTCACCCATCTTAGTATTGAACAGGCTCTACATTGCTTAACATCGATGATCTGGCGTAAACTTGTCTTGAATGTGATTTGACCGTACTAGCTTTTCAATGGCTCATGGTTCATTACTCGAATGAGGGCACTTTTCCAGACAAGGACTCTCTAGAAAAAACCCATTGCGTCACGGAAATGACTAAGTGTCAAGAGAAAGACGTTTATGGAAGGTGAATAAAGAAATGAAGATGATCGCACTCCAAGCTTGACTTTGATCTCGACTTTTTTTTTTCGGGAATTTATGGAGAGAAATAGTTCTAAAAGAACTGGATTCCTTTTCATCAATAATTTCGCACATTGGTGATCGGTATCGATTTCACGAACGATAATGATAGTTTGAGTAAAAACAACTTTTATTCGTTATCTCACCCTTCCATTAAAACTTCTTTTAGGTTTTTTTTTTCTTTTGATGTAAAAAAATAATTCTATCATTGGTCGCCTAAAATCTGTTTATCTCCATACCTATAAAAATCAGATCGTCGTTGGTTTATGAGACCCTACATCCTATATCTCTTTAGAAAATGAAATTGCAAAAAAATTTTTGTGTTTTGTTTGTGTTTTACAGTATATCAACCTTTTTACGTCATTTAATGCCAAGAACAATCATTGTTTACATACGTAGTTTTTTTTACACAATTTTTGCTCTTTAACCCATAGTTGAAGGGAGTGGGGAGATTCATACCTTTCCCAAAGGGTATTAGTCCATTTATGTACGCATAAGGAATAACTAGGTTTCGATCAAGTGTAATAGTTATTTAAAAAAGAAACAATCTGTTTATACATAAAGCTCTTCTCAAAATGAAACCACCATAGGCTTCTTCGAACATTCCTTGAAGTTCTTATTTTTCTAATGTCTAACACAAAAGTTGATAATCGTTGTTTCCCTGGATCTTGTATGGAGTTCACAGATCAGCTAACCTGATCGGACTGGTCCAAAAAACAAACACCACTGCGCTCAAACTAAGAATAAGAGGGAGTTGTTAGTAAATCATTTTGTAGACTTTAGGCAAATTTACTTCACCATGTAGTAGTAGTTTGATCAAATCATACATAATGTCACTCCGGTCATTTCATTCCTTATTGATCATACATTTTAACCCATAGCTCGAGTGAATGTGTTATTTATACTTTTCCCAAGAGTATTTGTCTAATTATGAATACAAATGAAACGACTCGGATTTGAACTCACTTATTACGATTCTGAAGTCCTACAGCCTACCCAATAGGCAAAATAGACTTCCCTAAGTGAGCGTTGATAATAAAAATATAGTAAAATGCTAAAGACTTAGGTATATAAAGTGGTATGTGCTTGGTCAAACATTAAACCAAGTTAGGCATAAGGGCAGGTTTTGTAATGGTTTTGACTGAATTTGAATTAGCGTAATACGATTCTATAACCGGAGCTTTTACTAATGCCCCACCTCGCCTCCCAACACATATACGCACGCAGACTCACACACAGATAAAGGCATAGACATACACGATAATTTATTTCCATAAAAATTTATCTTTGAATAACATTTTACCTGAAGGCAGTTAAATATTGACTTTAGTGAAGCAATCCAAGGGGTTTTATACTGCGTCATAAGTGACGTATATAGCAAGCATAAAAATCACTATAAGTTGCCGAAAACATAATTATTCTTATATTGAACTATTAATGACTGATAAGACGAAATGGATGTGCGCCAAAAACTTTATAGCTATAATAATCTGATCCTTCTATGCAAGCAAATATTGCTGGAACAATAATTACCTTCAGAATATTACTGAGTTCCGATAACGACAGAATTTTAGGTTTTATCTGTGACGAAATTTCTTTTTTTTTTTTAAATTGTACGAAAAAAAGTTAATGAAAAAAAAGAAAAGGAAAAAAAGTAATGGAAAAAAAAAACGAAAAAAGTTCAGGAAAAAGAAAAAAATGAAAAAAGTTCATGAGAAAAAAGAAAAAAAAGAAAAAAGGTAATGAAAAAAACGAAAAAAGTTTATGAGAAAGAAAAAAAAGTTTATGAAGAATAAAAAACAAAAAAGAATTCATGAAAAAGACAAAAAAGAAATTCATAAAAAACGAAAAAAGTTAATAATAAAAAAAAAGTCCATGAAAAAAAAAAAAGTCCATGAAAAAAAAAAAAAAAAGTCCATGAAAAAAAAAAAGTTCAGGAAAAAAAATTCGTGAAAAAGAAAAAGAAAAATCTTCCCAAAGTTTGTTAAGTTTTGACAATTTCAAAATATCATCGTTGGTTTATTTTTTGTTGAGTAGGAGACCTCTCCTCACCCGTGGGGCTCAGATTAGTTTTCCCGTTGTTATAGTTTTCACGATCAGAATAAACTAGGACTCCCAGTTCTTATTTGTTTGTTTTTATGTTTAACGGCATATCAAGCTTTTTAGATCATTTTAATGCCGAGAACAATTAGTTATATTAAACATAAATTTTATAAACATTTTTTTTAAATAAACAAGTTGCACTATTTAATCTATAGCTGGGGAAAAGATGGGGATTCGTACCTTCTCCAAGAGTATTAATCGACACTTCAACGTAGATGGAACAACTTGAACTCGAACCCGTGTACTACGGTCCCGAAGTCCTATTGTCTATCCATTGGACCACGTAGCAAGAATAAATTATCCGACCTCCTCGGATAGGCAAAGATTAAGGACAAGATAACAGTACCCGATACTCGGACAGGAATTGGAGTCATCAGTAAATGTATCATTAGAGAGTTCTCACAGCAAGAATAAATTATCTGACCTCTTCAGATAAGCAAAGATAGGGGGACAAGATAACTGTACCCGATACTCGGACAGCAGTTGGAGTGTATCATAATAGAGAGGGCATCAGACAGTCAGAAGAATCCAAAGAGTGTTCGAACTTCAAGAATAAATTATCCGACCTTGAAAATCGATCTGTTCGCAACTTTCAAAATTTCTATCATGATGTTATCGCTCACTGATCAATCCCCATACGCAACGATGGACTAAATTGATTTCCGACAACATGCAGCCGAGTCTAGAATTCAATTTATTCCAAACCAGTATTCTCAACCATTATTAACCAAACACGTCAATAGCAGGAAGACGTCGTCACTCTGTACCCAGCAATCGGGTCGGCACCGTAACTCGCTAAATCGGAGTCATTTATCCTGTCAAAGAAACTTTACCAACAAACAGGAACTTCAAATGGTCATTAGTGACTTCAAAGTTATTGGACTTTGGCCAGCAGTCAAGAAAGAAACGATAACTCTATTTGGCTTGTAATAACATTTATTAACTTTATGAAAACCAGTCTATGCCAAACAAATTCCAAGAATGACCAACAGCGGTATACTTTATACATACATATATATCAGCGACGATGGAGCATTGGTAGAAGCTCGGGCTGTGAGATCGTGTTACGCGAGTTCAAATCCCAGCCTTGGGCAGATGGGGCTCGTTAGCTCGGGAGAGCAGTTCATGTAGGTGAAGGATAACACCGAATATATAAAGCATGTAAAAATGGCCCTGTGCCAAACTTGAGTTATTGCTCACCAAGTAAATATCATACATACATATATATCAGTTAATTGTAGACAAGAGATTCTTCAGTTTGAAGACAATAGAAGAAAATGGTGATAAATGAATAAGAAACTGTAGAGCTTTATTAATGTTGAATAGTATTCTCTACCCGGTTTCACCATAAGGATCATCAGGAGAATACCCGTTTACATGGGTCTTATATCACGATGGAAAATATTTGAATGGTTTATATATACATTGGCAGCGACGGTGGAGCATCGGTAAAAGCTAGGAATAAACGATTCTT
>JAUZSX010351892.1:0-10087 GCA_034780655.1 Idiosepius hallami
GTGATCTGAGGAAAACCGATGTCTATAACATCATGGGATCCATTTAAGTATTTAACAAGCTCTACGTTAAATAACTTGGGAAATCTGACAGGAACCAGTGTCTCCATCATTATTCTACTCATCCTAGAAGTGAACAGGCTCTATGTTGCTTAACTTCGGTAAATGGACAGGAACCGGTGTCTCCAACATGATTTGACTCATCTTAGTACTGAACAGGCTCTATGTTACATAACTTTGGTAATCTGACAGGAACCGGTGTCTCTAGCATGATTCTACCCATCTTTGTATTGAACAGGCTCTACGTTGCTTAACTTCGGTAATCGGTCAGAAAAAGATGTCACCAGCGTGATTCGACCCATCTTAATACTGAATAGGCTCAACGTTGCTTAACTTCGGTGAACTTACGAGAACCAGTGTCCTAAACGTGACTTGACCGTACTGTTGTTGTTGTCGTTGTTGTTGTTGTTGTTGTTGTTGTTGATGTTGTTGTTGTTGTTGTTGTTGTTGTTGTTGTTGTTGTTGAGCAGGAAGACCTCTTCTCACCCGTTCCGACTTAGATAAGTTTTCCTGTTCTTATAAAGTTTTTCACAACCTCAGATTATTGAGAGACTCCCAGGCCTCACTCTAGGGGGTAAATCCAATCCAAGACGTTTATAATTGTTGTCGTTGCTGCTGTCTTGTTTGTTGTTTAATGTCTTTTTTTTTGTAATTTATTGGTTGTGGGTGGTTAATATAAGACATAATTACTTATTGGTTTCAATGATGTGTTTGTTGTATGAATTATAAACTGGTCGCTTTATCAGAGACGAAAAAAGCGATATCAATTAAATATCTATATAAATACAAATACATAAATGGCCGGTTACCTGGTAACAAGGGATCCGATTGTTGGATCAAGGTGCTGAAGGATTTTAGATAAGACAATCGCACACACTGACTGGATCTTTGTTACCAAGCGAACGCTGTTTCATGTTTGAAACAAAAGTTCCGCTCGGCTAATGTCGATTCTAAATTGTAGAAACCGTGAAGTGTCTTTTTCGACACTCAGTTTCACATAGGACAAGGGGAGGTCCACTCCAGGCAGTTGTTATTGCTGTTGTTGTTGAGGAGGAAAACCTCTCCTCCCATGTTCCGGCTTCAATCATTCTTTCTCTTGTTATAGACTTTGGAATCGTAATACGCGAGTTCTAATCCTGGGTCGTTCCATTTGCCTTATTGTTGTAGGGTGATCTCCCCACACTTTCACTGAGAGATGGACTCGCCCGATAGCTATATTTACCGCTTACGAGCGACCTCTGGGAGTAGGCTCAGTGGCATTAGTTAACACCTCCTGTACTCGTGTATGATTGTTCTATCGACTGACTTCGTGTCCTTAAATTGATGCTTACCACTCGGCACCACAACACTTATGTAATTTTAAAACACTCTCAATTCTAGCATTTGATTGGTGATTTGCTTGTATTACTGGCTGCAAATGTACCATTCCCTTGTGAACGAAGATATCCATTCACTATTTCAGCAGATCTGATCTTTTACATTTCGGCATACAGTACTTTTCAATTTAAACAATTTTCTCTATCTAATCTGTAGACATAAATGACCCTCTATCTAAATTCTAGTGGGTTAGGCCAAAAATGATACTATCTATACTAGACATTAACTGTTAGGCCTTTTCTTTTCCCTTCTCCAAAATCTTTCTCCATCTCTCCCTTTCTCTCCCCCTCTCTCTCTCTCTCTCTCTCTCTATCTATCTATTTATTTCTCTCTCTCTGACCAACCCCTGACTTATCAGTAACAAAGAGAAGCGAGCATGTACCCCTTTTAGTATTCCTGCCAGTAATAGGTTTGCACTGCCATAGGGCAATTTAAATGAACGGGGATACTCCTGAATGTAGACAAAAAAATAGTTTTTTTTTTCTTTAAAGGTAAAAATAGTCCGAAAAACATATAAAATTGATCGTACCTAATCACAAGGATTCCGAAAAATAATGACTAGTCGGTAATTTTGCTAAGTCAGGATCCAAAGGTCCCAGGACGAATTGGAATAAAAGTAATTACACGCACGGCCAAAATTCGCAACAATAGTGATATTTTTCCGTTTGTATTTCAATTATTTTTACACTTCTCGAGTCTCGCGCGGCCTTTTTGCTGAGAAATGGTCATCACGCTTTGAAATTATTTCGATTTTTCAATTGCAACGGACGAAATGATTCTTAATCGACTGGAAAGGTTTTTTTCTTTAACATAAATACGAATTTTATGCTTCAAGAATTTTGTTTCTAAAACGACAGAATTTCATCGCCACACGAAACACTCATAAATTAAATACAATTTTTTTTTACATTAAACCCTTGTAGGCTGCTTACCTTTAAGGTTCTAATACCCTACTCGCTACGACACACACTTAAGATACAGTAAACCCTTGTAAGCGCCTCCTTTTCAGGTTCTAATACCCTACTTGCTACGACGCTCACTTAAGATACAGTAAACCCTTGTAAGCACCTGCTTTTTAGGTTCTGATACCCTACTTGCTAATACGCTCACTTAAGATATATATATTAAATAATAATTCACCTTGATAAAGAAAGAAATCGACGAATTTTTAACAGACACTGGAGTACTGGAAGCCGTTTCGACTTTGTTAAGTCTCATCAGCAGCACATACCTTGATCACACTCGGGATACGCTTATATTAAAGAATAACCTAGTCGTAAGTTAAGTACTTTGCAATAGACCCTTTTTTTGCTTCTTTAGTTATTAGTATAGCTGTGACAAAATGTTTTTATATAATGTGTCAAAGCCCTAATAATCAGAACTGACTATGGCAAGCATGCTCTTTGAGAAAAGCATGTTATCATATCTCTACTCATCGGTGGAGCATTGGTAGAAGCTCGGGCTTTGAGATCGTATTATGCGAGTTCAAATCGCAGCCAAAACCAATATATTCACCATTAGCTGCCTCGGGCAGATGGGGCTCGTTAACTCGGGAGAGCAGTTCATCTAGGTGAAGGGTAACACCGAATATAAAAAGCCCGGGTATGATCACGTAAAATGGCCTTGTGCCAAACTTGGTTGGTGCTCACCAAGTAAATATAATATCTACTCCAACAGTAACACCCAATCTGTTTATGACACTTCCTGGTCGCCATCTTCTAAAATCTATGTCACATCATTTACAGTCTAGGCGAGCAAAATAAATGTTTAGAACTCTTTTTTTTTTATTAGATAAAAAAATTACTTTGCAAGCAGAATTTCCATAATATGAGGCGTCTCCGGCGCAAACATGCTGGTATGTAATTCCCGGAACCATTTGAGCACAGATACCTAACGGCATTATGGGAACATCAGCTCGTAGTAACCAATCAGAAGGCATGGAATTAACTGTAATGAATAAACAATACAAACTGATAATTTTATGTACACAATGACAGGTGAACACCACGCCCATACTTTTACTCATTTCAAATTAAAGATTTTGGGTGATAGAGTTAAAATGCTTCTGATTCTATTTTCAAACATCTCACAATTTTGTGAGATGTTGGAAAATAATGTTAAAATGTTAATTTTGAACTTCTAAAAATTATGAATTTAAAATCATCAATTTTTAACATTATAATTACAGTTCCACTTAGTGGAATAAAAAAGCGTTTTGTAGGAAAATATATATTCTATAATTATATCTGACGACATCAATGTATCAACTAGGACTAATGATAGTTGCCATAAAGATGATATATTAACCAAACATTCTTCTAGTTAGTTTATGACTAGAGATATAGCCGTTATACTCTCAATGTCTGACCACGCCGTTATACTATTGGATGGTTGATAAGTAACACAGACTTAGGTTTCATATATGTTTATTCCTCAAGCGAGATTTACACAACTGACTGATAAGTATGTGTGTCGTGCCGTGGTCTATGTTGACACGTCATGAGTCTAAACTCAAGTGGCCCGCCAAGTTATATTTTTTTCCAACACCTTTTACCTGAAACAATTTATAATAAAATAGATTTTACTTACAATCAGTTTTTCCCCAACCAGCAACAACGCATTGAGAAGAAATTTTTTCTTGTGGTTTTACTAATCTAATAGGTTTTCGACAAGAGGTAAATCGCACCGGACGAGATAATGTCAATATTGCAATATCGTTAACTGAAAAAAAAAACAAAAAAAACAACATAATTCCCTTGTATACGTATATTATATTTACTTGGTGGACATCAACCCAAGTTTGGCACAAGGCCATTTTGTACATTCTGTGTTACCCTTCACCTAGATGAGATGCTCTCCCGAGTCTACGAGCTCCATCTGCCCGAGACAGCTAAAGGTGAATGTAATGGTTTTGACTGGGATTTGAACTCGCGTAATACGATTTCACAGTCCGAGCTTTTACCAATGCCCCATATATATATAATCTAGGTGATGTTTTTTCACCAATATTAATTTTAATTGACAAGGATAATGAGCCAAGTCAAATCGATCAAAGACATTTCATTACTAAACCGTCGATCGATCCATATTTTCTTCGATTTCACTTAAGGGGAAATCCTTTTGACACTTACTAATGATTCTTATTTTCAAGTTAAAAATCAAATGTATTCTTTAGAAATGTCTTTAATAAAAGTAACTATTTCACACCTCAGAGAAGTACACATGAAGTAGTTGATAGGCAGTCAGTTTTCGGGATCAGGATAAGTGAGTTCGAATCCTAGTCGTAGAGTAATACTCTTGGGAAAGGTATAAATCCACACATTTCCTCAACTTTTGATTAAAATGCGCATATTGTGTTATTTAAAAATACGCGTGACCAAATATGAAAGTTTATTTTTTAAAATTGTTCATCAAATTATCTAGAAAAGGTCGATAAACCGTTAAACAAAGCAATCAAATATTTTACTTCTTGGGATTATTGAATATCTGAATTAACCTTACTTGCAAATTCTGACAAGAAGAATTTTTTTTAAATAGAAAATCAAATAACCAATTAGAATAAAAAAATTGTACTTAGAATATCTGGTAACATTTAAACGATTCCTATATCCAATATCCCTGATTTGTAATATAAATGCATTTTCCCCTCTAACAATGTACATGTAAACTACTTATTTCAGAAAAATTGGAATAAGTTTAACTCGACTGCATCAAATTAGGTTGAAACTCTCGAAGATCCATCTAAAAAATGTGTAAAAATATTAAAGTGATATGAACCTGTAAAAAATATTTTATTCAATTACATAGAATAGTTATCAGAAATGAATAAATAAAAAAAAAATGAAAATTATTTTATCTAACATGTGATAAGATATTTCAAAATGAAAAAAAACATTTATGTGAGTAGTGAATGTATTATGATAATGGTTTAGGTAAACTTACAAGCGGATAAAAAAAATGAGAAAACCTTAAATGTAAAACTTTGACTACTTCCTTGTTCCATATATGTAAGTATTTGGGCAGCGACGGTGGAGCATTTAAAAAAGCTTAGTCTCTGGAATCGTATAATACGAGTTCAAATCCCAATAAGAACAATTGCCTTCACCTTAAGTTGCCTTGTGCAGATGGGGCTCGTTAATTCGGGAGAGTAACTCATATAGGTGAAGGGCAAAACTGATTACAAAATCCTGAGGATAAAATGGGCTCGTAAAAATGGGCTTGTGCATAACTTGGGTTTGTGTTCCATATCATATATTTGAGTATTTATACGTGTACGTTTCAATTTAAGAATATTCTTAAACCGTTACACCTAATAGTGCGTTGCTGTTTCTGTAGCTTTCTTGTTTTATGAGAAAGTGTTGCTAGCCCTATGGTTAACCCCCAACCTGGAGGATTTTTTTTGGTTTTTGAAATCAGTGTTGCCCTTCACCTAGATGAGATACTCTTCAGAGTTAACGAGCCTCATCTCCCCTTGGTGGGTAAATGTAGATGCAATGGTTTTGACTGGGATTTGAAATCTCGTAATACGATTCCATAGCCAAAGCTTTTACCAATGCTCCACCTCAACGTGCACATAAAAAAATATTTTGTAATATTAAATAAATAAAGAAATAAATAATTTGGAAAAAGATATTTAAAAAAAGAAATTTGGCTAAATATTAAGACCCTTCAAAGACGTATCTTCAAGTCCATCGTAAATAACCCGGAGACTGTTTTTGTATAACTGATCTCTGTAAAAGATTAAAGTAGATACAGTAAAATTGTAAAGAAAACATTTTCGCTGTTGATTCCTCTGATGAACCCAATACCCCTGTCTGTTGAAGACAGTACGATCGAAAAAAAACAAAAAAGCAAAAATAGAGATTTGATCGTGAAGTACTCTGGGACATCACAAATTGACATGTGTGCGCTAGCTGCTTGACTAAACAAAGTTATATGTGAATATAATCCCGACAGGGAATTTTTTTTGACAGATCGTTCTATAATTATATATTCAATATGGCTACGGCTTTATTTGTCATTCTTTATCTGTATGTAGTCATTGATCGTTATAATTCACATAAGTATAAAGTTTTCTTATATTTCTGTGAACTTATATTGTTTATTTACATTACTTGCGGATATAATGTAGACTTCACTAATTTGTCACGACATTGTTTGGGGTATGGTTAATTACACTGGGCAACATTTTTTTTTATTTTTTGAATGTTGTCTAGATTCCTCCAAATGATTTAGCGCATTTATGCCTCATTGAATCAGGAAATCGCATCCGTTTTTCTCCATCAGGTCAGGCTTTTGTGCTAAGTTAATTTGAAAAAGAAATCAGGTCATGTGACAAAATCAATTAAATTTTCAATGTTATTTTCAGGTGATTTTTGTCAATGCATATCATCACTCAGAACTATTGGACCCGATTACTTCTGGTCATTAAAATAATTATTTCCAATCAAAGTAATTATTCAATATGGCTTTTTACCCTCATCAATTTTTTTCAAAATGCTCCATACATACATACATACATGTAGACAAAAGCCTAAAACAATGTGGTTATAGCTTAAAAACTAGACCTGATTGAGCAAAAATAGACCTGATTGAGCAAAACCAATGTGGTTTTTTGGATTCAGCACAACAGATTTGTCCTAAATCATCTGAAAAAACACGGGCAACAAATTTATTTTTGACAAGTATTATCATAGTCGTTGACACCATTTAAGTTTCTTTTGTATATCCGATATAAATACATGTGAACACCTATCTTAGTAATGATGGGCATGACGTCACTAAGTTTGAAATTTCTATATGTAAACAGGTAGCTAAATAAGAATCACGGATGTGTATTTATCTCAATTTAGATTGTTATGAAATAATATTATAATTACAATATCAAAACAAATAATCAACAAAATGGATTTCTATCTTTTTTATGAGTGGCTGATTAATTTCAATATAATAAAAAAAAATTCAAATAACAAAAAAAAAGCATTCTGCCAGACACAATAAGGTTTCTTTAAGAAACGAATCACATAGATTTAACGTTTAAAAATGTTAATTAAGCAATAATTCATATTCTTTTGAATCGACCACATGGCTGAACGAAAATAATTTTTGAATTTACAGGGAGGACAAAAAAAATTAACATTTTTAATCATACTGTTTTTAAATGAATGGTAGTTTTTTAGCATGACTGTATATTAAAGATGCTAAGTTATCTATTAATGCTATAATATATATATATATATATATATATATATATATGCTTGCTGAGCACCAACCCAAGTTTGGCAAGAACGCTATTTTTACTTGCTCTTACCCGGGCTTTTATCCATTCAGTGTTACCCTTCACCTTGATGAGCTGTTCCAGAGTTAACGAGGCCCATCTGCCCGAGGCAGAAAGGTGAATGCAGTGGTTTTGACTGGGATTTGAACTCGCTTAATACGATTTCAGAGCCCGAGCTTTTACCAATGCTCATATATATATATATATATAAACACACACACAGAGAAAATCTTTAAAAAATACTATCAATATTTTTTTTTTATAGATATAAAAATTTTAGTTTGTATTTTAGTTTGAATGTTTCTTTCAATCACTGTGTCATGAATTCTTGGTGACCTATAAAATTTTAAACCATGGAATTGTAAAAAAATGATTACGGTAACTATTACTTCTCAGTTTCTCAATTATTTCGATTTTTTCATAAGCTGAAAGAAAGGACTATTTGTTGAAGATAAATTTTGCTTCTGCCATCAAATATGTCTATATGTCCCAATAACCTATACGTATAAAAATCAACCAACAAGTTCTACTAATAACATTCCTTGTCCAGACATTTGATTCAATCTATAGTGTTCCCTTTTGGGCAAATGTATCTCTCGAGAACCTAACTTTATATCATCCTCGGTTCCATCTGATAAATTAACACCTAATTCCGGCAACCTGTCTCTTTGGTCAGACAACGACTATAACTTCAGTTTTTTTTATGTTTTTTTTAGGGTAATGTGACTAGTATTATTTATATTATTCAAACATTTATCAGAAAGTTTCAACCGACACGCGTGTTGTGAAACAAAGCGTAGCAGCACAATAAACACACACCACTAGCCCTCAAAATTCCCAAACTAACAGTTTCCCTGTGTTTACCAAACGATCTGTCTCTATACAGAAACGGACCACCTCATATTAATACAAATAACAGGAATTGGCGTTTACAGGTCGATATCTTAAAAGACCAAAATCATGGGTGATGGCATTTGCGTTTTCCTGGTTGCCCCCTCCGTATGACACACAGTGTTAAAATATTTTCTGCACCCTGCCCTGATTTCATAATCAACTATTTATACAAACATTTTACAAACAAAGAGTCATTTCAAATATAAAATATCGACACCCAGTGTTCATAACACGATATACATTGGCTAAAACCAGTTATTAATATAAGTTTACAGTTACAAACAGCTTACCTAAAGGACCTCTTCAACAAAACAAACCCAACTGAAATAATATCCTTTCTTAAATAAATAAACCTACTTTCTAAAATATAAACTAACAAGCCCAACTATGTGCCTTCAAAAAAAAAAAAAGGAAGTAAACTAAAACCTCAATGTTAGTTTAAAAACTACCAAAATCAAAAACATCCTGAATAGCATGTAACAGATTTTGCCACTAAAGAAATCCTCCTTCACCAATAAAAGGAAAAAACTCCGACAATCAGCTTAACAAACCAAATAACCCAAAACAACAATAAAAATAATATTAAAGCAATAAACAGACAAAATTCTCTCTAAAACCTATGTGACCTTAATAAAACAGAAAAGGTTGAAAGGTCGTTAAACCAAACCAAACCAAACAGCTAATAGTTGAACATGCACTCCTTAGCGCTGATTGAAATATATGTATTTTTCATTGATTACTTCTACGGTTAGCTATTAATCTGAATGATGTTTAAATAAACGGGGTTTATGCAAATTAATCAATAAATAATCTTTGTATGAATCCTAATTTAATTTTAAAAAGTAATGTTTTATTTTGATATTTATTATAAAATCAGACATTACTGCTGTTAAAAGCTGATATATATTTTGCATAAAACTTAGTTTAGTACTCTCCCGAGTCAATCAAGTATTCATTCATAGATCATAACCTGTAGGAATGTACCTAAGTGACTCCAGGTCACTACTATCATGCTAAAAACATTGTTTATCAACCTCCTTAATCCTCTAAGAACATATCACCAAAATCTTTCCTCTACTACTATTTCTCTCTACCCCTACCAAACTCTCTGTCTATCTATTTTCTCATTCTTTGACCTCTTAGTGACCAAAAGAATTTGTCCCAGTTCTACTCCTGGTCTCAGCCTATTAACACGTGTCTGCTGCTAGCAGGTACTGAAAACCAAAGAAGAATGTAATAAATAAAAAAATAAATAAATAAAAACAACAATCTCTGGTAGGAGAGTAAAAAAAAAAAAATAATGAATATTTCTATTTAAAAAAAAACAACAAAAACACTCCGTTATCTGGTAGGAGAGTATTGTAGGAATGTACCTAAGTGACTCCAGGTCACTACTATCATGCTAAAAAAACATTGTTTATCAACCTCCTTACTCCTCTACTACTATTTCTCTCTTCCCCTACCAAACTCTCTCTAAACTCT
>JAUZSX010351903.1:0-10086 GCA_034780655.1 Idiosepius hallami
GCCATCGGCTGAATTGCCACACACACACCGTGGTCATTTAATGCCGGAGACTCCACCCGGCCTTAATGTGTTACATACTAATCCTACAATAAATGGTACTTTAAATAAATTAACACACTCTCAGAAGAACGCAGATACACCCTGATCACTGGGTCTCTTTAGTATGATTTTTAGGCCTAATACTCTGGAATTTAGATAGAGGGTCATTTGGGTTCATTCCTACAAAAATGAGGACAATAGTCTGCAAAAAATAGATATATAGATCATTCATCAACCTTTACACCCATTGGTGCATGAAAGCAGCAAATTTGTATTTGCTGTTTCCGTAGCATACTTGCAAAGAGTTGCTAGCCCAATGCTCAACCCCATAAAAACAAGTATGCAACGGAAACAAGAACAAAAAACAAACAAATTTGCTGCTCACCGCACGATCACTTGGTGTAATGGCTGATGAAAATTATAAAGGGGTTTATTTTGCATTCCTGAAAAGGAAAGAATCTATTTATAGACTTTTAGAAGGGAATCTTAAAACTTTTTGCAGTTTAAAGCAAATTCAATTCATTGCGTAGATTCGATTTGCAATGCATTTCTTTTGTTAAAAAGATTTTCTACTTTTAATTGAATCTCTCATTTGATATTTGCCACTTGAGTTTAGAAAAAATTTACAAATTTTATTAGATTTTCTTGAGTTGATTAGTAGAAAATAAGAGGTCACACTTTCACTGTAGATTTTAACACAATTATAATAATTGAATTTAAAAAAAAAATGATTTAAATGTAATAAAATGATATTGACCTTGGAATGCAACTACTGCACAGAATTGTCATTATAAAAATTATATAAATTATATAAAAATTATTATAAAAGATAAAAAAAAAATCAAAATTAAATGCTGTAAGTTAAATATAAACTGAACCTGTCAAACATTTTTTTTACTGATTTGCAAAAAGTAATATAACTCTTTTGAATCCAGAATATTTAAATTGGTTTGTTTAAAAAACTTCTTTTCACTTATTATTTGATTTATATAGAATTACAGAATAGACCGGTGCTGAGGTGAAGCATGGCAGCGAGGTAGAGAGAGCATTAGTATAAATTCAGATAATGGAATCATATTACGCAAGTTTAAATCCCAGTCAAAACCATCTATTTTTACCTGCCTCGGGCAGATGGGGCTTGTTAACTCTAGAGAGTAGCTCATTTAGGCAAAGGGCAACACTGATTGCAAAAACCTTAAAAAAGTCATCCACTTTGGGGTTTGAGCATATGGACATCAATCCTTTCTCATAAAACAAGTATGCTACGGCAACAGCAAAAAAAAAAAAATTTGCTGCCTAATGCACCACTGGGTGTAACGGTTGATCAAAAGAATAGAGCAGAAAGGTTAAATACAAGAGATAGATTTGCATACACACTTGAATAAAGCCTCAATTAGTTTGAATTTCTGTTTTGAACCAATTAGAAATAACATTTGAAATTAGAAATAACAAGAAGTTTATAATCAAGATCTCTTTAGAATTTCTTCTAGACATTAGAAAATAGATCTTAGGTAGCAAAGAAGTTTTGGAGAAAAATTCATTATGATTTAAACATGTGACTTTTTTTGTTCAATATTACTTGAATGCTGAAAAAAAGTGCAAATAATCAAAGTAATAGTAAGTAATTTACATCATTTAATTACATAATTTTTTGTACTATGAATGTCACACAATATAAACAAAAATGTGTCAGTTGTTGAGCTTAATTACACCCTGAATTTTTTAAATTAATATTTATAGTTTTATTCCTGCTGAATCGATAAAGAGATTTTTGTGAAAAGAAGGGAATTACAGTAAAAGTAATTCAAACATACCAAAAAAGTAGCTTTTAATACAGTTTCATCCAATCAGAAAGTTCACTTCAAAGTAGTGAACTATTGTTCATAGAAGTAAGATTTTCAAATTTATAAATGACATTCTCTGGTTTTTAAAATAATATTTTTGATACCGATTTCACAATGTTTCCGATATAGCAATATCCATTTACTTGATAAAAACAAAAATGAAGAAGGAAATTACTGTAAAACTAATTCAAACTTACCAAAAAGGTAAATTTTAAAATTCTACTTATCCTATCGGCACAGTGCTTCTATGACAGTCTTTGGGAATCCAACTCGTAAAAGTTCAAATAATCAACTATATAAATCTTGGGGTCATCAGGAGAGAATGTGCACCGTTTCAGGGCTTTCCTCTATTATCCTATTGGCACAATGCTTCTATGACAGTCTTTGAGAATCTAACTCGTAAAAGTTCAAATAATCAACTATATAAATCTTGGGGTCATCAGGAGAAAAGTTGCACCGTTTTGGGCCTTCCTCTCTACGGTTTTGATTGCACACTGCCCCCCCCTCACTAATGTGAGGCCCGATTGTATTTTACAAACCTTTTCAACGAATATTATATCTGTCAGGCATCAAAGGCCACAATTTAAAATAACACCATCAAAGAAAAAAATAAAACAAAATGATTGAATATTGGACTAAGTCCATAGAATAATTCAAGAGGTTTGTCAGGTAATAAAAAAAAATGCTCTTTTAAGTCTTGTGAAGCACACTCAGTGTTTAGAACCAGCTTTTCTGATTACATTACAATTTCCTTCAAATCTGAAAATGAGTTCCTGCAATGAAAATTAACTAAAAATGAAAGAAAGTTCACAGGAAATTAAATGTCTGCCAATTGATTTGCTTACAGTTTGCACTGAATTTTCTTTTCAAAGAACAAAAATTTAATGCTTAATTCAAAAGTCATTGTTTATTTATTTGTGTTAAATGGAAGCCATCTTGGTTGGCATTCGAAATAACTATCCAATAAATGTCTTTTGGCTGGACTTGATTGAATGTTGCCCTTAATTTCTACTCTTAAAATTTACAATATAAATTCATTCGGGCAGCAAAGTTGGAGCATTGGTAAAAGCTCAAGCTCTGGAATTGTAGTATGCAAGTTCAAATCCCAGTCTGAATTCACCTTTAGCTGCCTCGGGCAGATGGGGCTCGTTAACTCGGGAGAGTAGCTCATCTAGCTGAGGGGTAACACTGATTTCAAAAGCTTACAAAAGTTCCTCAAAGTAGGTTGGGGGTTAAGCATAGGGCTAGTGACTCTTTCTCGTAAAAGCAAGTATGCTACGGAAACAGCGAGAAAAATATTTGCCGCCCAATGCACCACTGGGTGTTATGGTTAAGGAATGGAACCTTAAAGAATTATTATGCGTTGTTGCTTTTTCTCGGCTCCATCCAAAGCAACTAAGGTGGTTTGGAACACTAGTTACTCCCCCCCTCTTTTTAGTTGGAGATTAAACAAAAATTTCTCATAAGCTAATTGTATATCTTGTTGATAAGTTGTTTAACTTCCATGTTTTATATTTCTTGCAGAATTGCACTTATCATCATCATATTGTATCGCACCGTGAAGTGCATGGTGTAACAATTGGTTTCCATGAAAGAAGTAGCAGGGGCACCGCATGCAGGTTTGTTATTTGCCTGGTATTCTTAAATGGTCACCCATCTAACTACTGACCAGGCTCGACCTTGCTTAACTTCGGTGATCTAACGGGAACTGGTGTCTCCACTTATAGCAAACACAAAGAAGTTTTCAAAATTAAGATAAATACAGTTTTTCATATTAATAAAAACAATGAAAATATCTAAAAATCTGAAACTGTTATCTCTTTCCTAAGGTTTATCGATTATTCCTTTTCTTTTTACTCAAGTCTTTGAAGAACAAAGATGGAGGCATTGATAATGAAAAGTACTTATCTTGATTTCAATTATTATTGCAAAGAATCAATAATTTAATCAACAACCAATCAGTTAAGATAATCAAAATGAACTTAAAATTTTAAAATCTTCAGAATTGCTTTTACTTGATCACCTGTTTTTTTTTTTTTTTTTTTTTTTTACTGTTGTTCTTTCAGTTTATGGAAGCCCAACCTCGTTTATTACTGAATCTGAATCAGTGAGTTTATTTATCTGATTGGTTATCATTGGTTGATAAAGCAAAGTGGGATAGTTTTCTTTTTATCTCTTCCACTTGACAAGTCAGACAAGCTTATATGAAAGTTGGTTGGTTTTTGTTTTACGGCATATCATACTTTTTAGGTCATTTAATGCAGAGAACAATCATTTTTTGATAAACCTTATTTTTGTCCGCACATAGTTTTTTTAAATAAAACAATATGCACTATTTAATCCATATCAACCTTTTTAGGTCATTTAATGCTGAGAACAATCATTTTTTGATAAACTTTTTTGTTTGCACATAGTTTTTGAATAACACATTGTGAACTATTGTTATGGCTTGGATACAAATACAGAACATGTGATAGGTGTGATAATAAGTAGAAAGAACAAGAAGGTACAGAATATATTAGTAAGAAATTTAGAAAGTGTTTGACAATTCAGCCGAGCGAATAGTAGAACTCCAGAACTGAGCCCTGCTTTGGATCATAACAAGTCCTGGTTTACATAGACACTGGCTGAGTCCAATTAGAGGTTGGTTCCACCACAACAACTATTTAACCCATATTAGGATGAAATACCTTTCCTAAGAGTTTAGGTTTAATTATGACTGCAAATGGAACGACTCTGATTCGAACTCACCTATTACGATTTTTAAAGTCCAACTCAATAGGACAAATGGACCTCCCAACAATTCCAAAGTCTGACTGCCTACCCACTCAGCTAAGTGGACCTGCCCATGATTCTAAAGTCTGACTGCCTACCCACTCAGCTAAGTGGATCTCCCCTTAAATAAAAGTTGATGATAAATCTTTAGATAAAATCAATTCATTCATGATTTTGATGTCAAAGAAAGAAAATGTTTGTGTTACCAGCAGCAATAAAATAATTATTGCATAATTACTGGTGCATAAATGATATTATCATGTTAGGTTTCAAAATGAGGAAGAAGAGTTAAAGATCCCAAGGCAAGCTCAAGCTGGGTAAACATATTTTAAATAGTCACAGTCACATTACTTATTGAACAAACCCGATACATGCAAAAAATGGCTCATATTTTCAATATTTAATGGTGATTAAATTAATTCAGAATTTGGCAAAGAGAATGAGTAGATCTCTTATTATAAAATGTGAACCAATTATTCATGGCCTTTGACCTGCCCATCACACCCAAACACCCATAAATTTAGATGGCATTGTTCCAAATATGCATCTAAGAAATAGACCTTCTATTAGAGATGTTTAATTAAAGAATCTAATCAAAAAATCAATTTTCTCTTTGTTTATTTTAATCAAAAGATAAATAAGGATATTTTTTTTTAATCAAACTTATGAACAGTGCCGTGCTTAGCCCCCTGCAGAATATCTGAAAATCTTAAATTGACTGCTTTATATTACGTTGGTAATAATAGGAAAATATTATTTTAAAACAAAGCCTGGAAAAATCATGAATTAAATAGAAAAATATGAGCATGAAAAGTAATATGGATAAGATTAAACTAAGAAAAGTAAAAGAACTTGTTAAAACTGGAAAAGAAAAAGACAAGATATTATTCTAGTAAAAAATATTTTAATAAATTTATAACTTAAAATATAGCAGAATTCATATACAATGTTTTAATAGAATTTAAAAAAAAATCTTAATGTTGCAATATTTTAAGTTATAAATTTATTATATTTTTTACAAGAATAATATCTTGTCTTTTTCTTTTCCATTTTTAACAAATTCTTTTACTTTTCTAAGTTTAATCTTAACCATATTACTTTTCATGCTCACATTTTTCTATTTAATGTATGTATGTTTTCCAATTATTCAAATGTATCTGAAAAATATCTTTGCTGAAACAATGTGAATTAAATTTACAAAAATGCCCCAAACAAAATATTTGCATTGTTTTCAACAATTATACCATAACAAGTTTCAAAACAATTTTAATATTGAAATGCCAAACGAATAATTTAACCTTAGGCCAATTTATAAAATCAGGGATAAAAGGATTGGCCCTTAAGGTAGAGGGGAAAAGGCAGAAAGAAAAATGAAATAATCAAAATAGTTATAGAATAATACATAATAAAATGAAATGAATAATTAGTTAAATTTTTTTCTTTAAATTAAACGCATTTATAAAATTAGAGGAAAGAAAAGGCAGCGAGGTGAAGCATTGGTAAAAGCTCAAACTATGGAATCATATTTTGTGAGTTCAAATCCCATTGCATCTACCTTTAACTGCTCCAGGCAAACGGGGCTCGTTAACTCAGGAGAGCAATCATCTAGGTGAAGGGTAACACCGAATTTAAAAAGCCCAGTTATATAGGGCACTCAAAAATGGCCTTTTGACTAACTTGGTTTGGTGCTGGGCTAAGTGAAAATGATATATTTATGAGCGCTAATATTTCCACACATGCAGTTTGGTTGTATGTTGGTCTTTGTAGAGTTGGAGATTTATTGAAATTTAAAATCTTTGCTGATCAAAATAAATATACTAAGTCAGGATGAATACAAAGGCAACAAAAAGAATATCAAATGCTTACAGGCAAGGTTTTATACTCTGAAATTATTTTATATAGTCATATATTTATTTTCATTTTATTTTATAATATTCATATTTATTATAGGGCAGCGAAGTTGGAGGATTGATAAAGCATTGATAAAGTTCAAATCCCAGTCAAAACCATTGTATTCACCTTTAGCTGCCTCAGGCAGATGCAGCTCGTTAACTTGGGAGAGCATCTCATCTAGGTGAAGGGCAACACCCAATGTAAAAAGCTCGGGTAAGAGCACATAAAAATGGCCTTGTGCCAAACTTGGGTTGGTGCTCACCAAGTTAATATAATATAATACTCTGAAACTATTTCATTTTAAAAAAGATTATTCAGACCACTAACATTTCCATATGTACAGCAATGCTTTTCTATATAATGTGCATCTGCAGCGACGGTGCAGCATTGGTAGAAGCTCAGGCTGTGAAATCGTTTTACGCGAGTTCAAATCCCAGTCAAAACCATTACATTCACTTTAGCAGCCTCGGGCAGATGGGGCTCGTTAGCTCGGGAGAGCAGTTCATCTAGGTGAAGGGTAACACCGAATGTATAAAGCCCGGGTAAGAGCACATAAAATTGGCCTTGTGCCAAACTTGGGGGTGCTCACCAAGTAAATATTATAAATCCTAGTTATTCTATAAATAAATTTTCACAGGAAAATTATTATATATTTATACTTCTGAAATAAAGCTTTTATACAAATTAAAAAGACTTTTTACAAAAATATTTTTTTTTTTTTTTTTTTTCAATCATTGGAATATCTATCAAAGACACTGACTTAGAAAAATTCCCAACTAGTTATTCAGAGTTGTTCCATTAGAAGGACCATATCAAGTCCAAAATGTTGGTGTGTCTTTTTTACTATAAGTCACTAGAAATGATATATTGGTCCTTCAGGGTTCAAAGGTTTAAAATATAAAACAAAATTTTCAGGTAAATTAAGATTTCTATCCAAAAAGAAGATAAACTGTATTAAGTTGGTGAATATTTTACCAATTCATTTTTTAAATTCTGAAAATAATGATATTGCAATAAATTAATCATGAGTTTTTAACCCATGATTAATCATATCTCAACGTAGTTGTTTTTTGTTCATAAAAAGTCAACAATGATTCATTCATTCAAAAAAAAAATTTCTTTAATAATTTTTTAAGAAAATAAAACTGATTTGATTAATTCGTTGTTTCTGTTTTTTTTTAATTGTAAAGAAGATTTCAATGAAAAGGATCAATGTGAAGATCTTTTTAAAAATCAAATTAATCTAAAAGAATTTTTGTCATTTTACTTTTAAGATAAAATATGCAATGTTAACCCTTTGAATCCTAAAAGGCCGATATATCGGCCCTAAAAACATAAAGAAAAAAAAAGACACCCCAATATGTCGGTTTTTATATGTTCCTCTAATTTAACGGCTCTGAGTGACTACTTGGTAATTTTGATAAGTCGGGGTTCCAAAGGATTAAATTGTTGAACTAATTAAAATATCATCAGGTTTTGTAGATATTATCAATTTTTTTTTTTTTTTTTTGTTACCGAGTTTCTACAGGAACTATGAGTCACATATTAACGACACAGTTAAATTTGCAAGAGTAAGAACATTCAAATAGATAACAAATACAATAATTTTGCACTTGTTAGTGCTTCCGTAGTTTTCTGAATATCGAGTAATGGATGCCGGGGTGTGTGTGTGTTGAAATTTTGACTTCCGTCATGCGCTGTAGCGTTGATCATAACCAAACCATGATGTGCTGACTTGTGTGTTGTAAAAACCAACGACTACTGCTTTTAAATCTAATCCTAAAGGAACCAAGCTCCGCTTATCACCCAGTTTTTTTTTAGTCAAAATCTCTAAAGAAATAGGATTGAATTTTTCTTTTAATACAAATCCAACCAGTTAAACTCTACGCTGTTCCATGCAGCCGCGGTTGTTATTGTTACTACGACGTTACAACACTATCTTATCATCATCAAGAAGCAACCTCCATTATTACCAAGCGTTATTATTATTATTTCTTTCTACCTTGGTCTCTATGGAATGGAATTATCCACTGCATGTTGTTGCTACGATACTTGATGAAGGTAAAAAGGACAGAGGAAACCCAGAGGTAGATGTGTGTGCAATTAAAGGACGTTTAGAAGATCATGTGCGCCAGCAGTTCACCCCGATTTTCAACAAGCAAGCCATATGACTACCTGCTTAAATTCTTGCTAGTTGGAGACAGCGATGTCGGAAAGGAGGAATTACTTAACGGAATGGACGATGGGGCCGCAGAATCACCCTATTATGGATTTTCGAGTTGTGGTAAGTTGATAACGAAAAGAATATTTCATAAATGCTCAGGTTTATTTTTTTATTTTGATCGTTTTTTTTTCCTAAGGCACTATAACTTTTATGCTTATATTTGAAAATAAAAACAGTTATCGATTATTATTAGATAATAGGGGTTTATTCTATTATCTACAATAATATATATTGCAATTATCCACAATTATTGCTTATGTTAAACATTATTTGTTTTTAAATTTACCAAGTGTGGCGTTTGGTTTTGTGTTGTTGGAGAAAATTAAAATAAGCTTTTTTTTCTTTGAATAATTAATTTAGTTTCAAATCAATTAAAAATCCCCTAAACTGGAACCCAACTCTTTTGTTTAAAAAGATTTAAACATTTTTTTTTAATTTTCGTGAAATAACCCCCCCCCTTTTTTTACATTATTAAAGATTGGGGATTTGAATTGTAAAAAAAATTTTCATAAAAAAATATTTTGATTTAAATTCTTTGATTTATTTTTTTTCGCGGGTTAGATATTTTTATTTACACTACGACTAAAAACGTAAAAATATGAAAATCAGGTATGCATTAAGAAGAAAAAAAAAAAAAAAAAACCTGAATAGTTGTGAATGATTTTTTTTAAAAATCAAAGTGGGGAAAAAAATTCCAAAACTAAGAACAAGTTTTTTGTTTTTTATTTTCAATAATCATCTTTAATTTGGCACTTTTAAAAGAGAATTTGTACGAAGTATTTACATGTTTAAAAGGACACAAATTCAAATTCATGGATAACTGTTAAATATCGCCTAATAAAATCATTTTAAAAAAGAAAAAAAAATTGTTATTTCGATTTAAAATTGATGTTTTGAATTGTTTAAGGAATGAATGGAATCCGATTAAAATAGCTGTTTGCGTTTCAAACCGTCCGATATTGTGTCCACTTTTAACTGTTCATTTACTGTGTGTTTTTTTTTTCTCCAAGATTAAAAATGACCGTTTTCCAGAAAATCAAAACAAATAAACCTGAAAATGAAACATGATTTTTTTTTAATGAAACTGAAATAGTTATTAATCGACATGATTTGTTTTGCTTTGAACAGAGCAGCCAGCAGCAGAGACCACAGAAAGTTGTTGTTAGTAGTGTTGTTGTTTTAGTCATTATTGTTGGTACCCCGATATTTAATGAGGAGAACCTATGTTTTGAGGCCTGTTCGTTCGTTCGTTCGTTCGTTCGTGTTTTTCTCTGCAACCATCCGTTCAATTTTTCTGAAATTTTGCATGAA
>JAUZSX010351925.1:0-10085 GCA_034780655.1 Idiosepius hallami
ATTTATATATATATATATATATATATATATATGTGTGTGTGTGTGTGTGTTTGTGTGACTATCCTAAAGCTGTATAAGAAAGAGGTAGAAAACAGAAAAGAGATTGCTTTGGAAGTGTATATTTATAATTGGTCTTTGTTCTAAAATTATATTTCATTCATTCCAAATTCCAATTCATTTATTCAGTTCCAATAAATCATTTTAGTAAAGCATTAATTGCTCGCTTACTCTTAGACCACCCATTCATAATATTGATACGCTAACGTAATTGCGTAAACTTATAAATCTCATCTCAAATAAACGTGAAGAGTTATAAGAATAAAAAAGCACTAAACCACTTTAGATTCGTTTGTTTAGAAAAAATATTTTGTCATCTCGAATTCATTTCAGTAAACTGATCCTTTGCCCCATTTTGGCCTTCACATAAAAAAAGAAATAAAAAATGCTACTATGATTTTTATTTTTGATTTAAAGAGCACATATTTTTTGTGTTAAAAGTCGTTGTTGACTTTCTCTTTCTAATAAAAAAACTTTTGCTTTGAGATCACGAGACAATGGGAGGTCCATTTGGGACAGTGGATAAGCAGTCAGACATCCAAACCGTAATACGCGAATTCCACTCGTTCCGTTTAAGTTCACATTTAGACTAATACTCTAGGGAAAGGTTCGAATCTCCGAATGGATTAAATAATTCATATTGTGCTATCAAAAAAAAACTTTATAAAAAATTATTGTTCTCGGTATTAAATGACCATAAAAAACAAATTACTAGCCAAAAAACAACTCATATGGCTAAGACTTTCAGTCCGCCCCTGTCAACAAGAAACAATATAAATGATTCGTTTCTTTTTCATTTTTCTTTCTTCCCTCTTTTATAAGGTTTTCTTGATATTTTGTGTATAAAGTAAGGTAGTCAAGGAAAACCATTTTGAATTAAATCTTATCAAATTCAGATTAATATTTATTTTGAGTCCCTTTTAATTGCATTTATGGAATGTTTCTAGTTTGTTTTTTGGGGGGATTTTTTTGTTATTTTACGGATATCATTGATGTTGTTTTAATTTTAATTCTTTTTTTACTTTTTCGTTCATTCTTTTTTTGTGTTGATGTTTCAAGAAAAAATCAAAATTCCATTTAAGTTTAAGAATCACAAGAATAAAAAGAAAAATTTACAAATAGTTGTTTTCTAGTAAAACTTTTTTTTTACCCAAACTGTTATTTTTATTAACATCATTTTTGCGTAAATATTTGTGAATCAACATATCAACCACTGAAAGGTTTAGTCATGAATGAGTATAAGATCATATACGAGCAAAAAAGTATTCCTCTAGTCAGGATCGAACCCGTACTGAATTAATATCAGCCCAAAGTTCTAACTACTGGACTATTAGTCGAGTGAAACTCTGAAGAGTGCCTAGCTCAGATGTATGTGTGTATGTGTGTGTACATGTGAGCATTTCTATAGTTTAAGGATTTAACACCAAACTACAAAGTATATAAAAACGATTACTTATCGTTGAATAAATATCTTTTAACAATTAATTAATTACATTGAATATTGTTAGTTAAAATTACTAACTAATTAAAGATGAAATCATGGAAAGATCAATTATAACTTGGGCTGTGATAATGTGTTTTTATTAAAGATTATTCTTGTCACAGACTTGAATATTTTGCGATTTTACCATTTCTTTTAATTCTTTACTTTTTATTAAGGCCAAGACAACATAATTTTATTTAAGATATTCCTATCACAGCCCTAATAACTAGGAACATTACAATCATGTTCTTTAATTAAAATAATATTGTTGATCCCTAATTATTACTTTGGGAATAGAATTATATTTTTATTCGAATTTGATTTTGACGTGATTTTATTGCTATTTTATTATTTTCATATTGTCTTTCACTTGTCTGCATTTTTTTAACTTAACCAGGCGTGTATTTTGGCACCAAGAATATCACAAGAACAGCAAATCTCTTAATAATTGTCCTGGAAATGCGCCTTTGCCAAATACACCAGTTTGTTCAGATTGATTCTGACATTTGCAAATAATACATCCGATTGCTCTTGATGTAAAGAAGAATGGCATTTGCAATGAACCCAAACCACACAGTCATTATTTAAATATAGGGTATCTTTTCCATCATTAGAATGGATGTAAGGCAATGAAACAACATTTACTTTTTTTCCCCAAATACATTACTTTATGTGTTTCAATTGCTAAACAAGGTTAACAGTTGATTTCTATCAAATCATTTTTATTGTTTGGTTTTATTTGTTTTGTTTTTTAAAACATTTCTCATTCAATAAGTTGGAGTCACTGGTCGAACGAAAATTCAAATAAAACTCTTGTCTCTAAATGTAAAGTTTCTCCTTCGGTTAACTTATTTGACATATAAACACACTCATGATGTATTATGAAGTTTGAAAACACAATGAAAAAATCTCTTTACACGTCCTTTACCCAAGAATATTTTTATCATCACTTGAGTAGTCTAAGCTAAATTATTTACACGTTGAGGCATTTCCTCGATTGTGCATTTATTTCTTTCCAAATGTACTGAATACATCGTTAACTATTAAAGAAAACATCTGGTTTATTCGACTTAGAATACTCGAAAAATCTCTCTAAAATGCCAGTTTTCAGCCATTTTATCTTTATTAACAAAACCGACTGGTTAAAGACATTAAAGAGCCACAACCTCTAACAGGAAATAAGATCTGATTTATTTAAAAATTTTATCGGGGAAAAGCCATAAATTTTGTAAAGTTTATCGTATTTATCTGGGAATTTTCATGAGTCATAAGAAATGCTCATGAGTTCCTCTTAGCTTGTAAAATAATTTGCTGTTCCTTGCAGCTTTACACCCACGATTGATCTTCAGTTGATAATGTTGCACAAAAAACAAAAGAAAACAGAAATTCAAATCATAATCATTCCATATTGTCATCCAAATCCAGATTTTAAATTGTAATAAGACTTGTTTCGGGTTTACTGACTAATGACAATTTTCAGACTCTTGTCTTCATTTCTAAGTGGAATGACATATAGCAATTGACCAAAAACGTTAAGAAAACTCAAGAGATAAATAGATAAAAATAAAATGGATAAGTTTAAAATTGTTGTAAAAATATTACAAGTTTTGTTAATAGAATGATTTTATGTTGTGTATATTTATTTATCGGACTGCTCTCCTCATTTTTGTCATTGTTTAATTAACAACATTTTGGCGAATGGACCATTAAACCTCCAGGGGATCTAACTTGGTAATCTCCTTGTTGTAATAGGAGTCTTCACAGAAATTCTAATATAATTCTCTATTTAGATTAAGAGTGTAGTCTTCTCTTGATTTGTTAAGCCTGGTCCCAAGGATTCCGAAAGACGACTGAAAACTTTTAACTGCTATAGTTTTTGATATTTATAAAATAAAAGTTATTTGTTTGTGTTTAACTGCATATCAACCTTTTTCATGTCACTTAATGCCGATAACAATCGCTTTTGATAAACGTTCTTTTGCCCACGCGTATTTTTTAAATAACATAGTATACACTATCTAACCCAGAGCTGGATTAAATTTGTTTTATATCAGTTTTTTTTATATCAGTTCCTTTCTAGGAGAATGTCATTCTGATATAAAACCTGCACTTCATTTACACAATCAGTCATCTTGCTTTGCTTGACACTGGTTAAAGGCTGAATGGAAAGAGAGCGCATTGTACGTTTTGCACGTGTCGTACAAACGTACAACACGTTAATAATCTGTACAGACAACCCTTAGATTTCGGGCTTGTAATCAGGGTTGACCTTTTTCAGATATATTGGAGTCCAAAGGATTAAGCATAATATCAAAATATAACTTTTATTTATTCCATCCTTTGGATTCTGAAGTAGAAAGCGAAAAAATTAATTATACAACCAGAGCCATTCTATTAGAGGACCACAGGGGACCAAATATCAGTAATGTAACCTTATTTGCTCAGCAGGCAAGGCCGATATATCAGCCTTTCAGGATTCAAAGTGTTAAAAGAAATAAGAATTAGTAGAATTGTAACCGGAAATAGGAAAGTTTTGTACTTCACGATTGTTCTACTCTTTTGAAATGAAGATATACGTGCTGTTTTTTTTTTTTTTTTTTTTTTTTTTTTTTTTGAATGTGTGGATTCATTCTATTACAAACCTTTTCTATATGTTTGCACATTCTATCATTAGATCTAGATTCAATATTCTTTACTGTCAGCTTCACTTAACCAGTGATAACATACACGGCCATTAAACCCAATTACAGGCATCAGCCCATATTTAGAATCTAGAAAACTTTGGATGTAATGCAATCTGTTTATAAGAGTAATTGGTAAGATGCTTATTTTAACTACAACAAACTTCATTTGTTATCCTTTCCCTATCTTTATCACAGTTTTTACTCATGGCTCAATGGACTCAATTAATTTCTAACACATTTTATGTGCGAGTTTTTAGTTCGTTCGAGATTTTTAGTTTCCGTACAAGAAGCAGTGTTTAAAAAAAACGGAAATAACTAGAAGGAAACGGATAACATGCGGAAGCTTTCAATCATTTTAAACTCCCTAAATAAGGCTGAAATATTGCCCAAAAAAATCATTCCTCATTAAAATAATTGGTTCTATATACATCAACGATAAATCTTATGATTAATTCAAAAAGCATTTGCAAATCTTTTTTTAATTAAAAAAAAAACAGGCTAATTGAATTGAAATTTAGGACAAGCATTTAACTTCAGATTTGGTTTATTTTATACAGGAGTTTAGGGTCAGGTTAAGGTTAGGTTTTGATTATTTTGGAAAATCAAGGCTATGTTTGGAATAAATTTATAGTTCTAGTTATTTTAGTTTTAAATTATTCAACATTTCTCTAACCCCTTTGGCCCTAAAGATCCGATATATTGGCCTTGGCAAATTAGGCATAAGTCGATACCGACGATATTTCACATCTCCGTGGTCTTCTAATAGTACATATCTGATTGACTAGTTGGTAGTTTTGCTATGTCAGGATCCAAAGGCCTAAATGTTTTTTTTTTTTTGTTTTTTTTTTTTTTTACTTTTGGGCTGATGCCGTTGGTATGTTTTGTTGTACACTCGTTTTAGTAAAATGTTTTTAAAAAACACTTTGACGTAAGTTGAGTTTTTTTTTTCAAAACTTAAAACATTTAGTCACTCAGAGCCGTTTTATTAAAGGACCTTATTAAAGCAAAAATATCAGGGGGTGTTTGTATTTTGTTTGTTTTTCCTTTACTTTATATTAAAATAGGCAATGCAATGAGTGTTATGTTATTATTTGAATGTTCTTAAACATTCTACGTCTTATAGTTAATTTTTTGGGATTGATATTTTTTTATCATTTGGACCCTGACTTCGCAAAATTACCAACTAATCAATCAGAGCTGTAATAGAGGACAATGTTAAAGCTGAAATATTGTCGTGCCTTCTTTTGCCTTAAATAACCAGGCGCTTATATATCGGTTCTTTAGAGTCCAAAGTCTTATGAAACATCACAATCTTTTTTTTTAGTAAATTATTTCTTCATGCACGCTTACAACCAATTATTTTCAATGGTGTAATGCTGTCCGTGGGAAACGAACCAAAGTTTTCTTCAGATGCATATTGTTATATTTACGTTTAACAATGCAAATCAGTGTCTTTAACTTGTTTTTCTCTCCCATCCAATATCAAATATCATTTAAGTTTGTTTTTCTTGGGTTTTCATGGAAACCAAAAGTGACTTTTGTAGAGTTATAATGATACTCGTGTGAAGCAAGATCCTTTATAAATCAAGACACTTACTGAATTATTTCAAATGCGCTCAAAGTTTTAGAGAGGGAAGGGTTTAAAAGCCTATCTTAAAAACTCATTATGGTTTTAAAGAATTCGAAAGTTTACGGATATGATTACTGTGTCCATACCTTTGGATCCTGACTTAGCAAAATTACCAACTAGACACTCAGAGCCATTCTATTATTAATATATTTGGGCCGAAATATCATTGTACAGTACCTTTTACCTTAGGTCACCATGACCGATATATCGACCATCAAGGATCCAAAAGGATAACTACAAAAGCAGTAAAAAACAGAACAAAGTAAACTGCGTTAGTTATTCACAAAATTAACCAAATGCCTTTTAAAACTTTAGATCATAAAGGGTCGATATGTCAGCCTTGGGTAGCAAGGTCAAAAGACGACACAGCAAAGTTACCAACTAACCAGAGCCGTTTTATTACAGGACTATGGAGGGCCCAAATATCGGCTAAGTTAGTGCCCAATGGGTTGGAAAGAGGGGAGATTTTCTTTTGGTTCAAATGCTTAGTGTATTCGACCGATCATACCACGAACTGCCGACCAGCCTGGTGGTACAATACATAATACTCTGACGTGGGCTTTACGTTGCTTAAAGTCGGTGATCTGGCAGAAACCGGTGTCTCAAATGTGACTTGACTGTACAGTTGTTATTGTTCCTATCAAGGATTTGATAGATATACAGACATACATAGACACAGAAAGACAGAAAGAAGTTCACTGAAAGTGATAAATATATATTTTAATATACAAGTGTGATAATAATTTTCCAGGTAATCCTTATAAGTATTTTGTTCATATTTTTTAAATTGCAATAAATCTGGAAACCCAAGGAGCCTTGCAGCCAACTAAGGAACTTACAGCCCTGTATCAATTGTGGGGTATACAGGGGCTCTAAGCGTATCCTTATATAGACTTCAAATAATTATATAATAATATCTTGATCATTAAAAAGATTTGTTTTTATAACTCTTAGTTGGTCTGGACGTAAATCACCAAGAAATTTCATTTGAGATTTGCACATTAATGAACATATATAGGACTTTGATAAAATGTTAATTTCGTAGAATGTAACGAACGTCTAAATACGACCAACTCTTACCATTTTACTTCTGTAGAAATGTTTTACGTCAAATTTCCTGAATGCCAGCCTTGCTATAATGTTACATATCATCTAAATTCAGCCTTGAAATAGAATCTTCAAACAATTATAATAAGAAAAAATACAAAATATTTTTGGTGTTACATAAGTTTTGACATTTTAAATGATACAGTTCAGTTAAGGCCAAGTAGATCAGAGTTATTGTAAACGTTCTTTGGAATAAAGACAAATTCAATGTGTGTTTTATTTTCATCATAAAACCTAAAATATATATTGTAGTTTGTATATCTTTTTTTTACTATTTTCTTTACAGTTATTATTACTATTATCTCAATTATTCGGCCTATGATCACTTTGGCCTTCTTTAGATGACTGAACGTGGAAGCCATCGTGTAGCAGACAGAATCTTTCAAAGAACTTGAAGGTAGACTGTCTTCATTCACATAAACATGAATATTGAAATGTGTTCTTAGTAATTATTGCTGTTAGGTGGTATTAAAACCTTGGATCACTCGAACTTAACACTTTTATTGATTGAGTGATAATTCCTTAAGATAAAAATAATGAAGATGTGGATAATAGTTAAAAAATTTGATACACAAACTATCAAGCCTGATTATAAGTGTTCAAAAAAAAAACATTTTTCTTGTTATTTTCATTATAACTATTTATGTTTATTTTGCTGTTGCCGTTGTTTTGTAAAAAAAAATTCATATTAGAGTCTATAATATTTTCAGACTATTTTTCTCATCTTTATTTTTTTTTTTTGTTTCACTTTACATTACTCCGAAAAATACTGACCATACCTCATCTCAAGGGTTCCGAAAAATAAAGTCTATGAGTTTTCAATGTTCTTCAAATCCCTTATCTTTAATATGCCTAAAACAACAGGTAGTTTAGTCCATATGGCTATCACTATGCAAACCAGAAAACTATTTTTAAAATAACTGGCAGTAAGATCAACATCCATAAAGCTTCGATATTTAGACTAGCATCAATATATATTGTGAGCCAATCAAGAAGACATTCAAGCATTACTGGTCAATGAGAATTTCATTCATCTATTTATTCAGTTCAAAATGGAGAAAGAATATCATAAGGAATTTGTTGGGTTGATTACTTTCAGGAGTTCACCCTATTTGTATAAAGGAAAAAAAGCTGTGTTTCACTCAACAATGCATCAACTTCAAGTTCCTACGAGTTTTTGTGTAAAAAAAATCTTTAGCGGTGGTGGTGGTGGTGGTTTTGGTGGGTGGATATAGAAATGTAGATCAACTGATTCAAAGTATTTCTCAAGGATAAGCAATTGAATAGAGTCCGTTTTATTAGTTTTAATAAACCGATTTTTTTTTTTTTGAGATTTCTTTTCTTTTTTTTGGTGAGGGGGGTTATTGTTTCCCTTCTGTTTATTGCTTTGCCACCTAGCCAGCCAGCACCCCCACTGCTGTCTAAAATAAAAAGAAATGAGCAGGGAAAATGGGGATTGTGCTTATTAAATGCAAACCAAAGCAAATAAAGATTTAACTAAGTAAGCAAAAATTTAATAATGAACTTTCTGTCTCCCTTTTTTTACATTCATTTCTGTTTTCATCACTTTTTTTTTCTAAGACATTTTTCTCTTCATCCTTTTTTCCTATCTACTCTTTATTCTCTGTCCCTTTCTCTTTGTCTCTCTCACTCTCTGCCTTTTCTCCTTCCTTCTCTTTCTCTCTCTATCCTCTCTCTCTATACTTTTTATCTTCTTATTACTTATCTTTGTTCAACAGCTGCTCTGTATCATATCCTTTGTTCTTTCTTTTTTTAATTTGCCACACCTCCCCCCTACATCAAACGCTTAATTTCTATTCATGCCATTCTTTTCAAAACACTTTTTGAATTACATTCTCTAAACTACATACCTTTTAGTAACTAGTTTATTTCTTCATTCCCTACCACTATCACTCTATGCATAAGTATAAATCCTATCTATCTATGTATTTATCTATTTATCTATGATAACGTGTGTAAGGAAGTGTAGGGGGAGAGAGAGGATTATTAAGAATATTTAAATCCCTTAATGTTCTTTAAATTGCTGTAAAACTAACCCTTAGGTTGATGCAACCCTTGTCAAGGCAAATATATAAGTTAATAGCAGTTTTGTCCACCTAGATCAAGTGTTTTCAGCTAGCGGTCCATGGAAAAATATAACAAATCGGGGGTCAACAATAATTTTTTGGTGCTCCTTAACGAAAACCAACTTAAAATGGCTTTTACTTTTTAAAATTTAATTTTTGTTATAACTATTGGTTTTACGGTAATTTTAGCCCTGATCTATATTCGTTTGACCATAAAAGAAACATTGTAATATTGTGATACAATATATTGGTAATGAATTATTATCTCTATAATTTTGATTATTATTATTAGTAATTTTCATTATTATTTTTGTTGTTGTAAAGTACTTTATTTGCATTAAATTAGTTTTCATATAAATCTAAAGCTTGATTTTATATTATATTATTTCTTTGTTTAGAATAAAAACCTCAGAATTTATATTTATGAAAAATAGACCAAGAACAAAAGAAGGGAAAAGGGGGTCCATGGGTTAAAAAAAAAGAGGTTGATCACAACATTTCTAGATGAGCAAAGAAATATCAAACTTATATTTCAATTTTGAACGACATTAAAGTCAAGATCAAAAATATAATGTTTGTACAATTCGGTTCAAAAAATAACATTAATTTAAGTTTTATGCTTCTTGGGAAATTAATTATAATAGAGAAATTCTGACCTTTAAAACAAAACATATGCAACTGTCATTTATGCTTCTGGGTGCAGTTAGAATAAAAAATATGAAAATATTTTAGAACCAAAACTAACTTTTTACATCATGTCCATAAACAGAATACAAGTAAAAAAAAAAACTTATGCAATGATTAAATGTGTATTCAAAATTCATTACAAACAGAATATAGACAGATTTTATAGTTTATGGATCGTTTGAGTTGCTATTCAGTCTTCCTTAAAGTAAAATCAAAAACTGAGCTCAAATGATATTTGTACGAGCATCTATCCTAAAGTAACAAATAACTTACTAAAGGAGTTGAATTCCACGTATATTGTCATTAAACAGTACTAGAATATTTTTGTATATATATATATATATATATAT
>JAUZSX010351936.1:0-10085 GCA_034780655.1 Idiosepius hallami
TATATATATAATAGCAAATACATTCCGACAGTTATAAGATAAAAAAAAATTATTAATTTTTCTATCAATCAATCTATCTATTTTTCTATCTATCTATCTATCAATCAATCAATCAACCTACCTACTTACCTACCAATTTATCTATCTATCCATCTTTCAATCGATCCCTCTCTCCCTCTTTCTTTGATCGGCATTTATAAGAAGGCAACAGAAGCCGGTGACTGTCAGTTTCTTACCCTTGCTTCATTAAATAATATTGCATCAACCATACACGCTTTATCATTGGTAATTATTTTTTTAACTGATTAAAGGCAACAGTTCGTTTTTATTATTCATATAGATATGTGTGTGTAGTTAGATTATAAAGTTTTTTTTTCTAGTCATGTTTATTCCAATGCTTGTAGACAAACAGACAATTTTATGGAGGATCGAGCGGATACTACTAATGCTGATTTGGTAATTTCGATTTATAGCATCCACAATTTATATAAGACGATAAAGAACGATCTTCTTAAACATCATAGCAGCAATAGGTATTACGAAAGCACAAAAAATATCTATTGATAATACTAAAAATATTTTTGTCTTTTTATTTTTATTATGCGAGACTTGTTTCAAATAGTGAAATTAGAATTCTCGCCGGTGATAGCATTGATGCTTTTCTAACCAATTGTTTTTCCTCCTTTCTGATGTCCTCTCTTGTTAAAAGCTACGTTCGGCATTAGGATTGGCATAATTGAGTTGACTTTTGAATTTTCTTGTCCGAGAATGTGACTCGTGGTCGACTCTCAAGATTATTTTAATCTATGGTTTTGGTTCAAACACCGGAGGGCAGAAGCTAGATTTAGTATGACCTATACATTTCTGTTTCAAGAAACGGTCGAAGAATAATTCTTTGACTGGTGTCATTAAACTAAAGTGTACTTTACGCACGTAATTTGATTTAATGTCAAGCAGGAGCGAACTAAAAATGATATAGGCTCTCGGGCAGAAAATGCAATGCCCGATTATTACAGTTAAATGTCACATGTAGAGGCTGCGCAGAAGGTGATGTGTAGATTGGCTCAATTATGTCCGGTAGTCATCTACGTCCATTAGACACACATTATGATGTGCAGGCAATACGGAATGACTCAAGTCAAAAGGTATATATTAGAGTCTATAACAAGGGCATCATTGATAATTTTACTGGCAGCCAGGTGGACCTCTAGGCGCCCAGTATGGTCCGATTTACCGATGTCAACGGTAGTCAAAGGTACCGTACCAGGTCAGTCGGTAACTTTTGAGATGAGCAGTCGAAAATCCATCAAAATCTATCATAATGCTCTTACTCCTCCGCTATCAACTCCTAAGCATCTTTTCCCTCACAACAACAAACCGATGAACTAAAAACGTTCCTGATTACCTACCTTGTCGAAGATTAATGTAATCTCATTGGGATCTTAATATTTATTGTAAATAAGATACAAATTGGCACAAGGCCGGTTCCCTTAGAACGTTAAACCAGGTTACGTAAGAATCGTAGCCACGAAATATATTTATGATATATCCTTTTGTGTGTGATTTACACTAGCAAACAGGAATATGTACTACAACTTGACACTTTTTATGAAACGCTTATTCAGCGTGTAGATATGCATAGTTTGTCCACTTCTCTGGTCACATGATTTTTACCATAAACTAAGGTCTTAAGTAAAAAAAATAAAAAAGAAAGTTGTTACTTGTCTTGAAAGAAAACTGGACGTCAGCAACTCTAAAACTGATATTAAAGTAGATTTTTTGAGACTGAAAAAAAAAATTTTTTTAGGGCCGTGCTTACGGTCTCCACAGACCCCGAAATTGCAGAGTGGGGGCGAGCTTCCTAGGGGCCGCAAGGCTCCTTCGCTTCACAGATTGTAATGCAAAAAATTACAAAAATAATTCATTGTTAGGATTAATTAGAAAATCATTATCACAATTGAAATATACATCAATTAATCCATCTCTCTTTCCACCTTTCTCTCTTTCTATATATATTTGTATATGTATGTATATATTATGGAGGACTCCAGTATGTTGAGGGAGGGCAATTTGCCTTTTTTAGAGTAAAAAGCCGCAAGGCGCATTCTGCGGCCTCGTCGCTAAGCATGGCACTGATTTTGTTTGATTTTGCAGCTTAGTATTTTAAGTTTGTAAAATCAGTGATGACTGGTTAGATATCAATTTTCATGCTGGTCTAAAAACCTCAGTGCTATTTTATTGAAGGAAATGACAACGGTGTACTTTTATAAAAGTACAATGCAATAGTGTGAATTTGAAGAAGCTGACTGCTGTGTTTTATCTGCAGAGACTGTCATTAAATTTGAGGCATTTCAATCATTCAATACAACGTGACATGCATCATGATCAGAGGGAGAGAAAGAGAGATAGAAAGAGGAGAACTGCATACGATGGATCTCGACTTATTTTAGCACGTCTATAATACACTGTTTTTGCCCAAGGAAAAGGAATCTTGGTGTAGTTGATTGAAAAGTCCATAATCATTTCAAAAGGTTGGTATTGTCTGTGGGCGGCACTATTATTCATAATAGAATTAATAGAATAACGAGTTTCTCTCTTTTATGAGATGGATTATCTGGCACCAGTTACCAATCTTACGAAACTGGTTTATACGCATTCGCCATTAATTCGTACTGCAAATACAAGAATGACTGGTGTTCAGAGCTAACAAGCTAATCCTGTCGAACTGAAAGAAGGTAGTATTGGTTAACAACTTACTAATAGCAGGACGGTTTAGATCAAAACAGATCTCATATCTGCTGACATAGATACACATATATAAGTACAGTCGGCACACACCTACGCACAAACATATAATCACTGACTAATACGCAACGCAAATATACACTCGTCGTCCTGATAGTAATGTAACCTATTTTTAAATAATAGTTTTTAAAAAAACATACAACTCATGATATCAATGATGGGTTTGACACAGGAACCACAAACGAATATGTAGCAAAACGGTGGGTCAAAAAAATTTGTCAATGGTAACGAGAGCCTCGAACATGAAGAGGGTCGTGGCCAACCGACTGCGGTTGATAAAGAACACTTGAAAGCCATAATTGAAACCGATTCTCGCAAAACCACAAAAGAATTTTCTGTTGAACTTGAGGTTGACCCCTCAATAGTCATTTATTATTTAAAGCAAATAGGGAAGTCAAAAGAAGTTGGATAAAAAGGTGCCGCATGAATTGAAAGAATTTTTAAAAAAAATAGTCGTTTTGAAGTGTCTTCCACGGTTCTTCTGCGCAGTAAAACGACCTATTTCTTAAGTAGATTTTGACGAATGATGAGAAATAGATCCTCTATATCAATCGGCGACGTTCAACACAGCCCTTAAATGGCAAAGATCCACAACACTTCCCAAAGTCGAAATCACACCAAAAATAGTTATGGTGACTGTTTGGTGGTCTTTAGTCGGTTTCATCTATCACAGCTTCCTAAAATCGGGCGAAACGATTACGGTGGAGAAGTACTGCCGACAAATTGTCGAAATGTACCAGAAACTCCAATGTATTTTCCCTAGACATCTGAAGGGAAAATTCCCAACGCTCTGCTACATGTAGCTTAACTAACTCTGCAGAAGCTGAAAGAATTTGACTACGAGACTCTGCCTCGTTCACAATTTTCATGGGAACTCTCGGCCACCGATTATACCTTTTTTTTTTTTTAATTTTGACACCTTCTGGTGCGAAAAATGCTTCAAATACCAAGATGATTCCAATTCGGCCTTCAATGACTTCATCACTTCCAGAATTATGGATTTCTATGCCAATGGGATAAATAAACTTTTTTTTCATCAGCAAAAATGTATTAATTTTTATAGTTTTATTCCGATCAATATAATATAATATAATTAATTATATCATATTACATTATATTACATATTAGAGTTTATAATGAAAGGAATTATCATAGTTTGAAGTTGAACATCAAAAAACGAAAATTTATCAAAATAGATTATCAAAATGATATATTTACTTGGTGATCAGCACCAACCAAGTTTAGCACAAGGCCATTTTTTTAAGGTGAATGCAATGGTTTCGACTGGGATTTGAAGTCGCTTACTACGATTCCAGAGCCCGAGCTCTTACCAATGCTCCAATTTCGCTGTCTAAAACAATATGATAATATATATACTTGGTGAGCAGCACCACCAACCAATTTTGGCACAAGGCCATTTTTAAGGTGAATGCATTGGTTTTTAGTAGGATTTGAACTCGCTTACCACGATTCCAGAGCCCGAGCTTTTACCAATGCTCCAACTTCAAATAAGAATGCATTGCACGAGAAATGTTTTTGATTGATTTGACGTTGACTTTAATTACAGCAATCGATTTACAATGATCTATAGTTTGTCGAAGGCACTTTTTATGCTTTCAGTTATCAATCTTTTTTCCGTACTATGTTGTCTAATTATACGAGGGTCATTCCAAAAGTAGTGCCTCCTATTTTTTTTCAACCCAAATAGGTCAAGGGGGAGGAATTGCATCGATATATTGACTGAACTTATCCATCACCTGGAAGTTTTATATTTCTGCTGCATTCACCTTAAAAATGGCCCTGCTTACCAAGTATCTTATTATACTAAAACTCTAAGAACGGGTCCTACATCCAGTTTTGAATTTACGCGCATGTACAGGCGCTATATTTCCAGAAGAAAATATTCTTGAATAGTCACCCATCTAATTAATGTGCAGACGCGTCGGTATCTCCAATGCAACTTGACCGTATAAATCATTTTGACATTTTAGAAGTAGTGATTCTTGCTTAAAAGATTTTTTGAAACACCGAGAAGATACGAAGAACCGTTCTTTAACCAAAATTATTCAAATAAATAAATAACGGAGAAGCATTTTTGAAAATTAAGAAAAAATAATGAATTTTCAAACACGAAAAAAATATTGGTAGGTCCCTGGCGCCGGGCAAGCCGGGCAATATATTTAGTATATATGGTGTTTCTGCTGCAGATATTAAGAGCGTGAGACTCTTGAGAAGCAACCCCCTGTCATGGAAATGCTTAAGAAGCAGAAATGCATCAATGAATTCTTCCATGCAAGTAAAACTTGAATCGGTCAATATTTACTGACTTTTATTGAACGTTTACGAAGCCGATAAAGGTAATGTCAACATCGTTAGGAGATTGATTAGTCGACAAAGGTGTGAGTGAGAAGCACGCTCCGGGTGCGAAAACAGACCATCTCGTACATTCAGCTGCCTCGAGCAGGTGAGGCTCATTAACTCTGGGTGTAACTTATCTAGGTGAAAGACAATACTGTCTCCAAAACCCAAGTCGACGGGAGCTGTTCACCCTAAAAGATTAATTAATTAAGATGAAGGAAAACACGGGTTCCTCCCCCCAAAAAAATCAGGAAAATAATGATCTTTGCAGGAGCAGTCGAATCCATCAAGGAATTTGAACTAAACGACATTGCCTTCTCCCTCCTCGATACCAACACCAAGGCGCCCACTACCTCCCGCCGACCGATGAGAGTTAATAACCTCCTCGAATAAAGTTACCTTCTTAGGTGAAATCTGAGCAGTGGCGTAGCAACAGTTTTTGCCGCCCTGGGCGCTCGTATGATGTGCGCCCAGTCCCTGACCACTCATAACCTGTTAACGTTCAAAATTCCCAAAAGCCCTAAATGTATTTATTTTCATGGAACTACAATCAAGAATCTAGATTATATACAACTTATTGATTTTCCTTCGAGTGATAATACAGTTTAAAAATCCGTTTTAAAACAGTATTTTTACATAAAACATACTATAAACTTTTAAAAAACTCATTTTTGTTATAAAATTTTGGAATTTTTTGTTGACTTTTTACTATGAATTTTTTTCTATTATTTAATTTTACACCCTAAAAATGCTGCCCCCTGGCATGGGCTGCCCGGGGCAGACCACCTCCTCCGCCTCTCCCTTGCTACGCCACTGGGTCTGAGCCGCGCGGAATACTCTGAGAGTGTAAAAATTATAAAAATAGGGAGACAGCCGAACCCAAACCACGGCTGCAAAGATAATCCAGGTTTTTGAAATGTGCTTGGATTTGATGTTAAGATTCGACCAAAGGAAAATAATTGATTGTGCGAAATATATCAGTAAACAAATAGATTCCATGGCACTATTGATTCCCTGTTAGCATTAAGGGAAAAGTATTGAATATCGGTAATATTGACCGATTGAAGGCTTTTTAATCCAGGACACCTCTTTTTTTTTCCCAATAACCCTATCGAGTAGATAGATTTGAATTCATGTATCTTAAAGGAATTCTTATTCAATACACTAATATTGAAAATTGTGATATACCACGATATCTACAAATTTAACATTTACTAGAAGTATTGCTTTACACGGCGCTGGGGACTTGCCAATATTTTTAATCTAAAAACGCTTCGTGTTTGAAAATAAATTATTTTTTCTTAATTTAAAAAAAAAATGCTTCTCTGTTATTTTTTACTCGTTTGTTTTTAATTCAAAAACGGTTATTCGTATCTTCTCAGTGTTTAAGAAAAAATAACCAAGAATTACTACTTCTAAAATGCTGAAATAATTTATACGGTCAAGTTGCATTGGAGACACCTGTTTCCGTCAGATAACCGAAGTTATGCAACGTAAAGCCTGGCCAGTAGTAAGATGAGTGACCATTTAAGAATATCAGTGTTCATAGTTCAATTTCACATTTTCTTCTGGAAGTATAGCGCCTATTTGATCTCGACACGGGTATGCTCGTAAATTCAAAACCTGGTGTAGAACCCGTTCAAACGCGTCTCTACAGTTACAGATGAGCATTGACTGAAGATAGCGGCCCCTTTACCCTAAAATGCAAGTCGCACCCCCTCAACATACTGGAGCCTTCGACAATAGATACATACATATACAAATATATATATATAGAGAGAGAGATAGGCAGAAAGAGAGATGGATTGATAGATGTATATTTCAAGTGTGATAATGATTTTCTAGTTTATACACACATATACAAATATATATATAGAGAGAGATAGACAGAAAGATTGATGAATTGATAGATGTATATTTCAAGTGTGATAATGATTTTCTAGTTTATACACACATATACAAATATATATATATAGAGAGATAGACAGAAAGATTGATGAATTGATAGATGTATATTTCAAGTGTGATAATGATTTTATGATTAATCCTAACAATGAATTATTTTGGAATTTTTTTTGCTTTAACAACAGATCTGTGAAGCCAAGGAGCCTTGCAGGTCTCTAAGGAGCCTGCGGGCCTCTAAGGAGCTTTCGGGAGTCCTGAGCACGGCTCTGCTACACATCATTAAAGACATACAAATGTATGAGATCATTTTATGCTGTTCTGTATATAAAATGGAAGATTTAAATTTCTACCACCAGTAAATTTGGACTTTTTTTTTTTTTTTTGATAGCCAGTTTGAAAGATTAATTTCTTTGTTTTTTTTTTTCTTTCTGGCTTAGAAGGTTTATTGGTCTTCTTGTTTTGTTCAAGGAACTATGTTGAAGGGATTCAATTTTTATGGTTATGGACTTGTGAAACACAAGGGGGGGAAAAGTCTGGGTGATTCAGGAAGAGTTTTCATTAGAGAATTTCTATCAAAATGGCCAGAAATCCTGAATACATTCATACATACATATAGACATATATACATACATACATAACCATCATCATCAAAACAAAAATCATGATAACAATAAATAATTCATATTTCTTTTTCTTTTTAATTTGAATTTTTTTTTCAAATTTTCTTGTATAAAAGAATTTTTCTTTTTAAATTTTTTTTTCTGTTTTTTTTTTTAACAAATATTTATGTCTACAACTCCAATATCTTCATATATCATGTTCTATAATTAAATGTGCCAAATGTGTCAATTTTGAAGAAACAATGTTTTTTTTTGTTTGTTTTTTTTTCAAAATTATTTAAAAAAAACAAAAAAACAGCACAATTAATGTATTTAAAAATTTTTTTTTTTTTATTAAACTGAGAAAAAAAAACTTTATTTGGTTTGATAAAGCTAGATTATTTGCATCTCAGTTTGGACAGTGTACAAAGTGGCCCCCAAAAATGCATACAATACTTATCTCCCTTGTATTAAACATAGTATTTAAACAGTGTATACATCTGAATAATTATCTCCCTTACATTAAAGTAATAAAATAAAGTACAGGGTAAGCCAAAAGTCGCTTCGGTTTTTTAATTAAAAAACAATTTTTATTTAAAAGTTAAAATTATGGTAAAGTATAGCATTCCAGAAAGAACACAAATTGTCAAATTATTCTATCAAAATCGTGAGTCAATTATTTCAACTCAAAGAGCATATAGACGTTATCACCAAGTGACAATGCAATAAGAAGCATGGTTCGTCGGTTTGAGCAACAAGGTGCAGTACTTTTCCATAATTAATTTCCAATGATTCTAATATAATATTATCTTAAAAAAATTTAATAACTATATTTAGCAAATCGACAGCATATTAAAAACCCGATGCGACTTTTGGCCCGCCCTGTATTTAATTTTTGGACCCTGAAGAGCTGATATATCGGCCTTGGTAACATTCACAAATTTTACATTTACCTTAAAAATGGCCTTGTGTCAAACTTGGTTGGTGCTGCTCTCCAAGTAATTATAATATCGGCCTTGGTAACATTTACAAATTTTGCTTTCACCTTAAAAATGACCTTGTGACAAACTTGGTTGGTGCTGCTCACCAAGTAAATATAATATCGGCCTTGGTAACATTTACAAATTTTGCTTTCACCTTAAAAATGGCCTTGTGTCAAACTTGGTTGGTGCTGCTCACCAAGTAAATATAATATCGGCCTTGGTAACCTATGGCAAAAGAAGACACTGCAAAATCACCAACTAACCAATCAGAGCCGTTCTATTAAAGGGACATGGAGGGTCATAATATCCGCTAAGTCATGGTATAAAAGATTAAACAGAGTGTATATTTTTTGGAGAGATACTCAGTATAATAATAATATTAATTAATAATTAATAGTATTTCCTTTCTTTTGTTAAATTTGTTCTTTTTTTTTTTTTTCAAGGATTTTTTAAATACATTTTTTTCTGCTTCTTTTTTTATTTATTTTATTCGAATAAATATTTATTTATTCTAATCTGCAACCTTTTTTTTTTTTAAATGTTTTATTTGGTTGAATAAACTTAGATTAGTTGCATCTTCTCATTTTGGGGACAGTGTAAGCAACAGATATCGATTTTAATTCGTAGCAACCATTACATACTGCAAAAATTGTTTTTTTATAAATTCTAATTTTTTTTTCCGAAAAAAAGAAAATCTGATCTCTGAAGCTGTTATGTAACCGGGTTAACACACAAACAGATAAAAGATTAAACATGTTCAGAATTACTTTAAACTGTGTCCGTATTAATCCTCATCCTTAAGTGTGGGCAGCAATGGTTGTGAAATCCTCTTTGAGTTTAGAATCACAGGCAAAATACGGCTGCATCTGGAATCAGAGCAAAGATAAACTCGTTATTTCGGAATCTTTGGGATGAGGCTTGAAGATTAGTGTTATTATTATTCGGACTTTTGTCCTCATCCTTATCATTGCTATATTCACAACGTTTCGTTGTGTAGAGTTGTTTACAGCTTTAATCAGTAATCAAAAAAATCCAATCAAAAGAAAAGTTTTAACAACAAAATGATTACTAAAAAAAATATATTATCACCTGAAGAAGGCCAAAGGCCTAATCGGCCGAAACGTTGTGAATATAGCAATGATAAGGATGAGGACAACAGTCCGAATAATAATAACACAAAAGAAAAACTCATCTTAAATCAAATGACGTATTCTTTTTAGACCCGAGGCCTTCACAATCTAGGGTAAAAAAAAAAATGGGATCTTTTCTAGAAGACCCCCGCCGAAAAAAATGCGCCCGTCACCTGTCAGACTGAACGGATGTAAAAGTGTGTTTTATTAACCCCAAACCCTAAACCCTAACCCTAACCCTAAACCACCTGAGACGAGAGCGACAGTAGGTTCATTTTTGGGGTGACTCACTCAAAGTTAGTGAG
>JAUZSX010351947.1:0-10085 GCA_034780655.1 Idiosepius hallami
GCATCAGTCTCCCCACGTTAAAAGACATCACGCACAGGCGTCTTCCACGAAAGGGTCCACAGATCCAAGACGGAGGATAGTCATACTCGACAACGAGTGACGCCAAGATAGTACTTCTCATGTATTTATACTATTTTTCTTCAAGTATACTCACAACATTGAAATTTAGTTTTATGGGGGAAGAAAGTTAAATGGAGTCATCTGGAATCACATTTTCGCTTTATGAATATGAAAATGAATTTTATTTATAGATAAAAAAGATGTACTGACATCTGGGTATTGTTTAGTTTGGCAACTTTTCAAGTCTTGGACCCATCATGTGATGGTTCATGTGCCATTTTCCTCAGTATAAAATTGAACCTCAGAAAAATGAATTTAACCAAGAATGGTAATTCATCCAAATATTCCGAAAGTATTAATAGCAGCAATAACCCAGTAGTCTAGTCCGCAATTTTAGAAAATTAGAGTTTGCTCATTCTTGCTTCATTAAATAAGGTGAATTATCTTCTGTCTGCTGTGATTGGTTGGGTTTAATTTACCCTCTTGTATAATGAGTCGTTCCAACCCTCTTGGTCATACCGAACAAGTCTCTATACCAAAAATAATGGAACATGAACCTTTTCAGGAACAAGATGAACTCATACACACAAAGTAATTGTATATGTGTGTATAATGCATAGTAAATATTTTAGTTGGATTCAAAGGGGAAATTTGGAAAGATGATTTCTAGGGAGAAAGTTATCTAAAAATGTAAACTTTTTGAAACTTTTTTTATTTATTCCTCTGCAAGCAAGATAAATCTATTATAGATACTTTTTGGGGTTCTAGCCCTCAAGGGAATTGAGGATTCATTTCTAACATCCTCTTCTGGGCAGGACTGGAACAAAAAAAATATCCACCTCTACAGCTTATTTAAAGTCTAGTTTCAGATCCTCTGCCAAATTTTTGTTCATTTGGGAATTTTAATATATCTTCTGTTTCATTTTATTCAAATACATTAGGTTTATTTTGTGATCACATTCATTTCTTAAAGTCCAACATGCGTCTTCAGATACCCAACTCTGCTCTTCACCAACTTTTACTGCTCACGTCACTAACCAAACTGCAATGATCCAATCATTCAACTTTGACCCCTTAACAACTAAATTTCTATCTCAAAGTAGATTAGAAAGTTTTCCTCAGGTCTGACTTCATCATATATCAAATTTCAAACCTGAACAGATAATTGGCATACTACTTGTTCCATACACACATACTTTTATAAATATAAAAATGACGTTATATCTTTTGTCTAGGTTGTGTTTCGACTGCTGTTGCTTGAGAGCTTTGATATGGATCTTTTAGAAACAGCTAGCACCACTTTATTTTGCCTTATATGCTGTCACCAGGTAAGTATTTTTCCCAATCTTTTCGTAGCATACTTAGATAGCTTGCACCCAGTGGGTTTACCTAAACACGTTTCTGCATGTTAACAAAAATATAATTCACTTGATTTTTTTGTAAACGTGCAGAACGATGTTTAGGGGACCCTCTGAACCCACCTTTTGGTGGAAGGGAAACTCCATCCCCCCCCTGCAGACTATTATATCTATAAACATATTGTAATTAACAGTTTAATCATTAAATGTAACAGTTTAGTGCAACAGATCAATTTTGTAATTAATCCAATGTCTCAGATTCTTTGTCCATCAAAAACTGTATCCATGTAGACTTCCCTGATCTTTTTACTGAATCACTAGATCATAATTTGCTATACACCATCTCACAAACGTCTTTTTTCCTCTTTCCAAACACCCACAAATGGAAGAGAGGTATCTGCATTAAATCTTAACAAATTTAAGCCATTGGGGGGGGGATCATGAACTTTGAACCTGAATTGTTTAAAATTATTTCTTGGAATTCTTGAGATGAGTTATGATAAATTTTACAATTATTATTTAGACTTGTCCTCATCTTTTGTTATGAGTTTATCGCAGAACTTGATCACCAGAAAATTAAAATCTTAAATAATATATTTACTTGGTGAGCACCAACCCAAGTTTGGCACAAGGCCATTTTTTACATGCTCTTACCCGGGCTTATTATATTCGGTGTTACCCTACACCTAGATGATCTGCTCTCCCGAATTAACAAGCCCCATCTGCCCGAGGCAGCTAAAGTGAATACAATAGTTTTGACTGGGGTTTGAACTCGCATCGGAGCTTTTACCAATGCTCCACCGTCGCTGCCTTACTTTAATATACTTAAAAATTGTAATGGATATTTAAGTAAAAATTTGGTTCATTCATTCAAATAGTTCACCCCCCACCTTTTTTTTAACCAAAACATTTATGTGTCAACTTAAAAAGATAAATATTTTTTCCATATTTTGTATTACATGTATTAGGTACGCACCGTAATGATTCTTGTAGTAAAAACTAAGACTGTAATAGCAAGAATAGCCTCTAGGTCAGAAACCTGGACTTACATCATCTTGTAGCTTTCCAATCCTGGCTAGAGGAAGATTTGTTTGCGTAACTGGCTTGATGAGTCTTCAGTGGCAAAACAGACCTGTAGATAGATGGTAAAAAATTATATACAGATTAAAAATCTATTATTATGAAAGAGTTTTATTTTCAGCTTCATATTGAAAATTAACCTTAGTTCTTTATCAAAAGCAAAATCTTTCATATATAATAATATGTATAATTTTGTTTCTATTTCATTTTTTAGGAGAAATATCGCCATTTGGTGACAGAACTTTTATATAGCCAGGAAGAACCAGAGTATAAAGAGAGATTATTGGAGGCTTTTAATCAGCTGACACCTTCATCCTTGAAACTTGTCATCACAAGGCAAAACAAAATTGCCTTTTTGCAAAATTTTGAACAATTCCTCATAAATGCCAGAGGCATTTTATGTGTTAAATGAAAGAGACAGATTAAAAATGAAAAAAAAAGAAACTAAACACAAGAGAATTGTTTTTTTAAAATTACTAAAATTTTTTTTTTTGCATTGATCCAGTTGGAGAAAATTATTTTTTTTTTTTAATTCCAAACATGAAAAGCAATTTCTTGGCTTGGGCATTTCAACTCCTTTCACATATCAATCTGTGTCTAGTAAATCACATTGGTTTAACCACACTCACCCATTCACCTGTTTATATAACATGCAATTTTGTGTTTGGAGTTGATGGTGTCTATCCAAAAAGTTTTGTTTCCTCATGCTAAGAACTATTAATCCATCATTGAAGTCGGCAGGCTCTCAAACATTTACTGAATAAAATAACAAGAAAATCAAAAAAGTATTATAGTTTCTTCTGCTATTATGCAAAATAAACTTACTTGCACTAATTTGAAGCCAATCTCTAACCCTTTAAGAGACAACTCTTTTTCATACTTGTCTTAAAAATCAAAAAAATTTCAGGTGTTCAGACTGCAGTGTGTACTTCTGAGTTGCTTCAATAAAAAGTATTGAATTTATCAATATGGTACAACAAGAGAGATACCTTCTAAAAAATCATTTGTTAGGGCCTTAGCTTTGTCTCCAAAGAACTAGAAGTAAGTCTTAAGTACTTGGTTTTTATTCAATAAATTCTACCAGAGTATTTTCTACTCTAATTGCTTGCTGCATTATATACAAGTGCGGAATTATGTACTAAAAATTGACTGCTAAAAACAACAAAAATGAGACTGTTAAAGGACATTAACATACACAGCAAATCACTTTCACCACTGGTATATGTGCAAAAAATATCACTCAAGGGAATTTATACTTTTTAATATCTTCAGCACATTAAAAACCAAGAGGAATATTAGCATTGGTGCTTTTGAATAAAAAAAAAAATATTCCTTTATATCAAACAATGCTTGAAATAGATTGAAAAAGACAACTATATTCAACAAGAGTTTGATGGAAAAAGAAAAACACTTTCTATTTTTTTTTTTTTTTGTTCAATATTTTTTTGAGGGGGGGTCAGTAGGGTGATGAGAATGTCAAAAAGAAAAGTAAAGATTGCATAGTGACTTAAAGATACTGTCAAAAATAAAAGAGTTGACTCTTATTGTGAAAGTTATGTTATAATTCTGTTAAGACTTGAAAATGACATTTTAATGTGATAGGTTTCAATAGTTTTCAAGCAAGCTTTATTGTATTTTATACAATTAAGCTTCTTTAAAATCTCACCAGTGTTCATAATGCTATGTTAATTGAAAGGTAAGTCATATCTATTTCATGTAGGGTAGTTGAAGATTATTTCAATTAAAGAATGGCTGAGAAATAGCATATTGAAATCCTAAGTTATTTTAGTCTTTGTTCAAATAGGCTTCCAAAATATTTATATATATATATATATATATATAAAAATAAAAATAGGAAAGTAAATCCCGATGATATATGATAAAAAATTATTAGAAAAAAAAAAACAAGAATGTATATTAGTGCCAATGCGATTTGGATGTTTTTCCTTCTTCAGGGCACATTTATTATTATTGTGTCCATTAAGTCTTATTAGGGACAAGGTATTGTCGATGTTATAACAAATGATTTTTTTTTTTAAAGAAGAAAATTTCAAAGATACAAAAAAATTGCGTTTTTATAAATGGACATAAGATAAGAAACAGAAAAATATCACGTTAAGTTGAAATTTAAATGTTAAGGAAAATATGAAAATATAGATAATATGAAAGAAAATAAGAGTGAAGAAAAACATAGAATTAAATATATATATGTATGCATATATATAATATACAAAAATTAAAAAAAAATTACAATTTAAAGTATACCATAAATCCACAAATAAAAAGAGGAGTGATCATAGTTTTTTTTACCTAAGAGCCCTTAGAATCTGCACCAAAAAAATTATAAACAGTCTTTTTCAAATCTACAATATCCCATTGATTTTATATATTATGCTAAAAAGAAATCCCATAAAATTTACAAACAAAGAAATCTGATTAACACTCATAAAACCAAATAACTCTAACAATACTACTATTGAAAACAATTTGAATAATTTAGGCATAAAAACTGTCAGTAGCCCTTCTACCTTTATACATCATAGAATGTAAGAATTGCTCTAAAAAATATGTTGGGGAAACTTCAAGGTCTCCATAAAAGAGAATTTACGAACATCAAAAAGACTAAGAATTGGTTTTTAAATAATGCTTTAACTATGCATATTTTAGATACCAATCACAGTTTTAATTTGAAAGACTAAAATTTCTTACATAATAAAATAAGAAAGATTGTTGAAGCATGTGTCATTAATTATTAAACAAAGACCAGGCTTTCATAACTTATCTTCTTTCATGGCCAAATTAATATTGAAAAATTATAAGAACCCTTATTTTAACTAAAGATGTGTCATGTTTTATATATATATATATATATATACACATATATTGCATGTAATTTATACCAACATATATGTATCCATATCATACATTTTTGTACATTATATACATGCATGCATTTCTTCACTTTTATTATCTTTCATATTATTATTTTTATTTAAAATTCTATACTTTTATAATATTTCATTAACATTTAAATTTTAACTTTAGAAACAGAAAATTATCACGTTATGACATCATCTTACGTCTGTTTATAAAAACGCAATTTTTTTGTATCTTTGAAATTTTCTTTTTTAAAATAATTCATTTGTTATAACATCAAAAATACCTTGTCCCTAATAAGACTTAAATGGATAAAATAATAATAAATGTTCCCTGAAGAAGGAAAAACATCCGAAATGCCACTAATATACATTCTTCTTTTTTTCTAATAATTTTCTATCCCACACACACACACATATATATATATAGCATTAAAAATGTTTTGTGTTAATTCTTGTTAGTTCCCCCTCCCCCCAAAAAATCTTTATGAATGGATGGATGGAATTTGTAGAGAAAAATTGATGTTGAAAAATTGTAAAAAAAGAAATCAGGAAATTCATGCACACACAGATACAAAGATAATCAATTTTTTTTCTTTTTAATATAAATTCAAATTTTGAAATATATTTCAGTTTTATTTTTTGATTTTAAGGTTGTAATTTACTTTTGTTTTTATTAAATAAGATTAAAATTTTTGATTAATTATTTTAAGAAAAAAGTTTATTATAATTTGAGGATAGATTATTTTTTTTTTGAATTCTATAATTCTTTGTTCACTTTGGCTAAATATACATACAAATAGCTTATTTAAGATTTACACTAAAACAATTATCAAAACCCGATTTTTCATGAATGTAAATAGCCAGTTTCCTTGGATTTTTTTTTTTTCTAAAAACTAAATCTTGGAATTTTTGTAAAACAGAACTTATAAGAAATGTTTTATTACTTTCTTTTTAGGCAAATACCTCTTAGCTTTGCTTTTATTTTTTTTAATACCTAAAAGGGAAAATTAAGTTTACTCTCATTATATACTCATAACATTAATGTTTTTGGGGAAAAAAAAAATTCTGGTTCAACTCCATTTGCTATCTATCTAGATCTGTTGGACTATTTATTAACCGAGTGCAATTTAATATTGATTAGAGTCCCAACTCTATTTCACCAAATCTATTTTTATGTCCTTGTATATGCGCGCGCTTACAAGATTTTCAATTCCATTCAAGTTGCTCTCCTTCAATTGAACTTTTGGAAGAAAAAAAAAGTGTCTACTGTTGTCCTCAATGCATCTAGGAAAGACTTTTTTTTATTGTTGTATAGAAGAATGTATAAATGCCATATAAATATATCATGTGCAATTTTTTGTAGATTCTATTTGATTTGCAATCGGGAGAAAATGACTTTGAATAAAGAAAATTGCTGGATTGATAATTTTTTTTTTTTTTTTTTAATTCTAACATTTACTTTAAAGGGCTGATATATCGGCCCTGGTGACCTAAGGAGAAAAAGAAATTGTGATGTGGCAAAGGATTAAAGTATTTCCAGTTACTTTTTCCCCCAACTCAATTGAAAGTAGTAACTGTGATGAGACTGGGTTTGATACTTACATTTAAACTATTCTCTGAATTTGTACAATACTTTTTTTGTCAAAAAAATAAATAAAAATCACCCTTCTTAATTCTTTGAAACCGGAATTAGCAAAATTATTAACTAGTTAGTCACTCAGCTTCATTCTATTAATGTTAAGGCTGAAATACTATTTTTCCTCGGGTCACCAGTGCTGATATATCTGTCCATTAGGGTCCAAACAGTTTGTGCAACTGTCTTTTTTTTTGTCTAAAGATGTTCAATTGCAATTGTCCTGCTTCTCAACTTTGAAGTTATTTTTTTTCTGTATTTAAATATAAATTTACACTTTTGAATTGTATTGAAAAGTGTACTTGTATGCTTTAAAAAAATCATTTCAAATCAGCCTACCTGAGAAGGCAAACTTGAAGGCTGAGGAATTTCGTAGCTACTCTTGTTGGTGGCAATGATTTGGCCTCAACATACTTTGAGCTTTTTGCAACCTTATCCTTAAAACAACTCAGTCGAAGATGATTGATCTTTTCCTCATCATTACCATTATACAGGCACACTAAAGCCTTCTCCCCAGCTTCAATAACCTCTTCTGCACTGCTGTCTTGGCCAAAAACTTCTGCCAATTTGAGGAAGTTTCTATTTATCACATGCTGCCTTCTCAATTCCACGAACACAACCCAGTAGTGCATGAATGAATCGAATGTTGGAACAGACCGCATTTCCCAATGATTTCCTTACCTCTTTTCTATTCTAGACTTTCACTCTTTTCACTAACTTTTGGTTGTGGTGTGAAAATGTTGTAACCATCATTGCTATTGGCATGATAACACAGAAAGACCAATAAGTCAGTTTCATCTATCAAAATGGTTTCTCCTGTCTGTGCCAATTCTAGAGTAGTCTTCACAATCAATATGTCAGGGTCTCCAGATGCATGGACTACTTTAAAAATGTTTTTGCTGAGTTGAGGGATCATTAGTAGATAACACGCACAATCTCTGGAATAGGAGTTGTGGATCAGTTTCAATAGCTACATCTTTGTTGAATAAAACTTTTGACCCAAGAGTAATTGGTTGATTTTTTTAAGTGTACATTTTCTGCAACTATTGAAGCTATGATTGCCTCTCCTACACAGTTTGCACTGTCTATATTTACCTTTTTGTCCCCAGTTACTCCACTTGAAATGGTGTAAATGGAAGGATCTGCCGTGAAAGGGTTATATGTCTGGAATAACACAAGGACCTCTGTGGTATCTCTCACATCTCACTCTTTTCTTGAAGTAGCCTCCTGATGCTGGTCACTAGTGCCATGAATGTCTGCTAGTTCTTGAACTAGCAGACATTGTAAATTTGGTTTCAGCACATGCTTGCAGTGATAGCATCCTCTGTTATGAGTAAGGTCTCCAGGCTTCTCATTAGCACCTGATCAATAACAAGATCCGTTGAAAAGCCAGCTCAGTAGCAATCACTCTGTCTTATCACATGGAATCCTTCAGAAAATGTTACGTATACTTCAGGATGTGTTTTCGGCAGACCCTCCATTCTGCTGCAAGTACAGGTACGCTGACTTAGCATATAGTATATGCCCCGCTGCAGCGAATATTGGCAGGATTTTTCTTACAGCATCAAGGTGCAATTCCCAGTTGCCGGTGAGCTCTGCCTTGATAAACAGTTGCTGGGTCTTTACCATATCAAGGGATTGAATCCACAATTTTGCTGTTGGCTGCTTATCCATTGCATCCTTTTTATGATTGATTCTCTGAACAATCCTGGTTACAGACAGATGACAGAACATTATCTAATCTCTCAGTCCCATCAAGAAGACCTATCAATAGCCTCTTAGAGCTTAGTTAAGGTATTCATTTTGGTGAAATGGCTTCTGCGTTAGTGTTGGGTCGATTATCCTCACTGACGTATGAAACTGGCAAATCATAGGCTTCAGCTAATAAAATAGCATTCAGAGCAGCAACAACTGAAAAGTGAGCACGAATGGCTCTTGCAATTGCTTTACCATTTAGCATGTGCTTTACTGTGTTTTCAGCAAACGAAAGTTCAAAAACTTCTTGCAAACCAGAAAATGACCAATTGACCCAAGCAAATTCATCTGTGTATGGAGCCCACCACGCCGGGCCCTTGGACCAGGTCCAATGGTTGGTTCAGTTCAAAAAAGTTTTTGAGAATGTCCACTTGGCCTAAGGAGTAGAGTTCAAATCCTTATAATTTGCATTTATAATTGGAGTAATATTCTTGGGAAAGGTAAGAATCCCCACATTCCCTCCAGCTATGTCTTAAATCATGTACATTGTGTTTAAAAAAAAAAACTATATGTGGAAAAAAAAAAAGCATTTATAAAAGTTGATTGTTCTGGGTATTAAATGATCTAAAAAAGGTTGATTTTTTCTTTAAAGATATACTTACATTAATTGAGTTAAGAGAGAGAAGGAGGCTAGAATCGGACAGGGAGCCTTTTAAGATAGTGGCCGTTGACTCCTTTCAGAAAAGCTAATTTTGGTAAACGTTTTTTTTTTTTATCTGAAAGAGATTTTTCTGCACACAATGCAATTTAAAATCGTTTGTTAGCAATTTGTTCGAGGTTGAGCCCCAATTTGACTGAACTATATCCCAGAGTGACTAAATTGACCGAGTTAAGTTTTATGCTAACGAAATTCCAATTATTTTATTTCCATTTAAAGCATTTTCGATAAACTGAAAACCTTTATCAATCAGAAGAATGTCAAATCGCCGCTTCAGGTTTAAAAGCAAAATGAAATTGCTTTAAAAACAATAAAATATATATAAGAATTTTCTTTCTGTTAGGAAAAACAAATTCAAATTTTCTATTGAACAATAAACCTAAAAAAGCCAATATATAAGACGACCGAAGGCAAAAGAAAACACATTGATATTTTTGGCTTAATAATAATAATAATAATAACAGTCTATACAGGAAGAAAATGGAGAGCGAGGAAGGAACTGAATGTAGCGAAAGAGAGGATCCAAAAGAAAGCTATATTGGGGACAATAGCGACTGGACGCGCGGGCCTAGGGTTTTTTCCTATAGAAAAGTATGACAAAGTGCAAGGGAAAAAGAGAAGCCACCTGCTACAAGAGGAAATTAGGAATAGCGTCGAGGAGA
>JAUZSX010351967.1:0-10085 GCA_034780655.1 Idiosepius hallami
GCACGTAAAAATGGCCTTGTGCCAAACTTGGGTCGGTGCTCACCAAGTAAATATAATATCCTCATCTAGGTGAAGGGCAACACTGAATGTAAAAAGCCCGTGTTAGAGCACGTGAAATGTCCTTGTGCCAAACAAGTAAATATAATATATATATTTAGAGCACTGGCCATACTTGGATTGGTGCTCATCAAGTAAATATAATATCCTCATCTAGGTGAAGGGTAACACTGAATGTAAAAAGCCCGTGTTAGAGCACGTAAAATGTCCTTGTGCCAAACAAGTAAATATGATTTATATATTTAGAGCACGGGCTATACTTGGATTGGTGCTCATCAAGTAAATATAATATATTTCCTCTTTTCGAAAATGTTCCCAGGCGAGCAAAGTTAATTAAATTTGACATTTGAAAAACACTAAAAAAGGCGGATCACAAAGTGCTAAGAAAAAATGATTAGCTTTTTATTTTGTGATGAGTTTTTGAAGATTGATCAGAAGCAAATACGAATTGACTGCAATTCGATAAAGAGACTTCCTTATTGAAATTAGCAATTGAAATCGTTTGTGAAAATAATTCCCGCTGGAGAAGCGCAAACCGTTTGACCAGAAACGCTAATTATATTACAATAAATGTCATAAATACTATAATGGCGAAAAGACGCGGCAAAACTGAATATTTTTTGTTTATTTTTATTTTTTTGTAATTATCCCATCTCGGTCTGTTGATGAGTAATTGCGAAAGAAACGTCAGGTTGAAAACATATGAATCAATTTTCTTATAAATATATATATATATATATATATATACATATATACATATATATATACATATACATATATATATATATATACTTGTAAATGTGTATATATTTAGTTGTATATAAGCATATACTAATTTTTAAGTATATACTTGGTATATAAATATATATATATACATTTCTCTTCCTTATGCTTCCTCCCTCGCGTCGGCTCAGTGTTAACACACCAAAACAACAAATTTTTTCAAACTAATTTTATAATAATTGAAATTGTCTTAACTGGTAGCAACTTGCTCTTTGGAGGAGGCGATGAAGGCTTAAATAGACATGAAGTTTATTTTCCTATTTTAAATTAGATACAATTTGGTAGGACATATTGAAAGAGATAGGATTTGTTATGTCAGATATTTAAAAAATATAATATGGAACGTCACATACTAAAATATTTAGTTTGATATGTATTTTTTTAAATTTTATTTTTATTTTATCTATTTATTTGTTTGATATGTATTTTTTTATTTTCTATTTTTTTTATTTTCTATTTTTTTATTTTCTATTTTTTTTAAATTATTTTATTTATTATTTATTATTTTTATTTTTATTTTTTATTTTTATTTTTTGTTTATTTATTTGTTTGATATGTATTTTTTTATTTTTCATTTTTTTATTTTCTATTTTTTTAATTATTTTATTTATTTGTTTTTTATTATTTTATTCTATTTTTTATTTTTATTTTATTTTTTATTTTTATTTTATTTTTTAATTTTTTTTTTATTTATTTATTTATTTTTTATTATTTATTTTAATTTTTTTTTTTTTCATAATTTTTATTTTTATCTATTTTTATTATTTATTAATATATTTATTTTTTATTGATTAATTTTTTTTTTACTTTGATTTATTTTTTACAAATTATTTATTAATTTATTATTTATTAATTTTTTATTTTGATTCTTTATTCCTTTATTTATTCATTTATTCATTTATTATTTCTGATTTTTGATTTTTGTTATTTATTATTCTTTTTTATTCTTTTTTATTCTTTTTTTATTTTTTCTTTATTTTTTTATTTTTTCTTTTTTCTTTTTTTTCTTCTTTCTTTTTTTTTCTTCTTTCTTTATTTTTTTTCTTTTTTCTTTTATTTATTTTTTTTTCTTTATTTTTTCATTTTTTGTATCATTCATTTATTTATTTTATTTTTATTCATTTTCATTGTTATTTTTGTTTTATTTATTTTTTATTTAATTTATTTTTTTATTCATTTATTTTGATTTTTTTTTCTATTTTATTTTATTTTATTTATTAATAATTTTTTTTATTTTTATTTTTTTTATTAATTAATTTATTTCTTATTAATTCGTTTATCTATTTTCTATTTATGTATTTAATAATTTTATTTTTTTAAATATTTATTTATTTATTTATTTATTCTGGCATGTCGCTACAAATGTCTTTCTTATCAGTTTTAATCACTTTCAAAGAAATCACTTGAATATTTATTAGTCATTATCATCATGATCGTCTAATAAAAGTTAAAATAAAATTTATTAACAGCGACCGGAAATGAAAATGCAAATCTACAGGAAGCTAGGGATTAATGGGAAACGATAATTCTTGGGAAACGATAATTCTTGCGATAAAAATTGTCCAAATCTAACTTGGTCTCATTACTTATTCAAAAACAATTGTTGCTTAATCTATTTTGGAATAAGGACTTTGGATAATAAACTATGATAGGATACTAAAACTTTAATGGCCGCAAATTTAATGACTAAAAAACATTGTTTTACGAGGAGGTTAGTTTTTGTATAAAAAAAAGATTAAAATAGGAAAAAAGGCATTAGAAATGAATTTAGAATTAACTAGCATTACAAATGAATTTAGAATTTTTAAAAATAGTAAAAATGAATTTAGAATTAAATAGCATTAAAAATGAATTAAGACTTTAAAAATATTTAAAATGAATTTAGAGTTAAAAAGCATTAGAAATGAATTTAGAATTTTTTAAAAAATATTAAAAATGAATTCAGAATTTTATAAAATTATTAAAAATGAATTTAAAATTAAAAAATTATTCAAAATGAATTAGAATTAAATAGTATTTTGTTTTGAATCATTGAAACATTGTGGAGAAAAAATGAAATAAGAAAAATTATATAAAGTTCTCTTGGTGATCCAAAAAAAATGGTGAAATTTGAGTAGAGGACAAATTAAAACAATATATATATATATATATATATATATTAATTTAGTAAATGACAATCTCCTTCATGTTCCCAGTAAATTTCTATAAATCACGAGACGCTGACTATGGTTCTTTCTTTCTTTCTTTCTCTCTCTGTCTCTCTTCGTTTTATTCTTTCTTCCCCTCTCTCTCTCACTATCTCCCTCTCTCTCCTTTTTATAAGAATGTCGTTGTATCTTCAGCGTCTTGTAAACGTAAGTTCCGCATTGCAAACCCATTCAACCAATTTATTCTTCAGGTCTTTGTCCCAAATATTCGCTTTACATTAAACAAAGGACACAATAAATTACCCAATATAATGATTTGAATTCGCAATTCAACGTAAAAACTTAAAAAGAAATTGGTCTGGACAAGCGTCTGTCGTGACCGACATATAAATCGAACTATGGCATACTATAACTAGGACTCTGACAATATTCTTTTGGGCAGCCAAGGTGGAGCATTGGTAAAAGCTCAGGCTTTGGAATCGTATTACGCGAGTTCAAATCCCAGTCAAAACTATTACATTCACTTTAACTGCCCCGGGCAGATGGGGCTCGTTAACTCTGGGGAGCAACTCATCTAGGTGAGGTGTAACACTGAATTAAAAAAGCCCAGGTATAGAGAGCACGTAAAATGGCCGTGTGTCTAACTTGGTTTGGTGCTCTACCAAGTAAATATAATATATCGAGAGAGACAGGTGGAAAGAAAGATGGATTGATAGATGTATATTTTAAGTTTGATAATGATTTTCTAATTAATCTTAACTATGAATTATTTCGGTATTTTTTTTTGCATTAGAATCTGTGAAGCCAAGGAGCCTTGCAGCTCCTAGGAAGCTTACGCCCCCCTTGCAATTGCAGGGTGTACAAAACACCACACCCTTTTCCTTGGTCTTTGCATTTTTACATCTTGTAGTTTTATTATTATTGTTATATATATATATAAAAAAAGTTGGGTCGCTTGCAAGTGGTCTTTAATGCCTAGCAACTACGGTTGCGCTTCTACATTTCGTTTCTATGTTTTCTCTGTTTTATCAACTTGAATAACAACAGGGAAATACTTCCCGATCGTGTTTCTGAATGATCATCACGTGAAAATAATAATAATAACTAGCAGAACCCGAGGAAATTCCACGGTAGTTGAAACCCTTTTCCACTGAATATTTTGGTTTAGAAAACTTATAGCGTCTGCCTTCCGAGTGAATTGTTGTCATTTTTTTTTAACTACGCAAAAATATTAAAATCCATGATTTCTTAACAACTCTTGAGTTTACTACAAAGATAAAACCTTAAAAGTTTATAGAATTATTAACAAAAGAAAATATACCCTTTTAAAAATAGTTTTAATCAAATTACAAACTTGAAATTTTCCACCAAAAGCCATAGACACTTTTTTACAACATTTTTTTTTTTTATTAATGCTTTTAAATCGATTAAAATATCTTTCTATGAATAAAAAAATCGGAATATTTGTTTTAAGAATATTTAAAGTAAAAACTGCGGACATAAAAAAGCAAAAAAATAATTGAATTTCTAACGAAACTAATGTTTTTTTGATAGACAAAAATGGAATATATATACATAATCGGTTTTCTTAGAACCGGTTCTCTAAATCTTGATTGTAGATCATGAACCGGTGCGAACCGGCTGAATCCCATCACTGGATATAATGAGCACAAAAACTGGCCTTGGTACTCGACCAAGTAAATATTCGACTAATCCTAGTCGTTCCATTCGTGTTCATATTTGGACTAGTATCCTTGGGGAAGGTATGAATCATGGTATCCTTACAGCTACGTGTTAAATAGTACGCAATCTAATATTCCAAAAATTATGAGACTTAAAGACTAGAAAAGCATTCTTCTAGAGCATTTATAAAAGAGATTAAAATATAAAATAAAACATACCCCATAAAAAAGCATACATAAAACAGCAACCACAGTTATAGGGGGAGAGACGGAGCAACAGGTCGATTACGGACTTTTACCTATAACATTGGTCAACAACAAATTTGTTATCTGCGTTTTACCAGATGATTTAGGACGAATCTAATAGACTGAATCCTTAAATCACACTCGTTTTGTTCAAGTTTTTTTAAGCTATGGCCAAATGTCATTTTTTCACCTTTTTGTTCACATGTTGAATGTGTGTAGCTTTTTAGAAGTTGGTGCAATGTCGAAAAATTGTTTTAATTAGAAATTATTATTTTAATGCGAAGAAGTATTCAAATCCGATTGTTCTGAGTGATGATGCTTTTCGACAAAAATAAGCTGATAATGCCACAAAAATATGATTGATTTTTTCACGAGATCTAATTTTTTTTTCAAGTCAACTTAATACAAAAACCTGATGTAACCGAGAAAAACGGATGACATTTCCTGATTCAGCAGTACAAAAATACCCAAATCATTTGATTTTTTAAAAAAAAATCAACACAAAAAACTGACATGATAGGAAGAAACGGGTGTCATTTCCTGATTCAACACTACAAAAGTATCCTACACTATTTGTATAAATCTAGAAAACATTCAAAAATTTAAAAAAAAGTTGTTGCTCAGTACTATCAACTGAAAAAAAACCTCTAATTTTGAGCTTAACATTCAAGGTTCAGTTTGTGTAACATGACCCTCTACACAGTGATAAAAAAAATAAACTAACAAACAAACTAATTTAGAGAGAAATATAATCAGTGAATCTTAGCATTTTTTTTCCTATTTTTTTTTCAGCGGTCTCTTCTTCCAAGTATTCTCGTGCTTTCCAACTTGCACAACGAATGAACTATAAACATGGCATCGGAATATTTCAACCCACAAGCGAAGAGAATATGAGAGAAGAGAGACCCCTTTTAGAGTTTCCACAAGGAGAAAAAGTCTTGAGATATCACTTTATTTTATCTATTATTATTATTTTTATTAATTTTTTTGGCAGACATTTGCTCCGGATCCATGCAACAGTAGATCCAAATTGTTGAAGTTCTGATGGTAAACACATTGACAAGAGAAAACACATGCCCATCTTTTTTTCAGTGCGAAGAAAGTGAATTGAAAAAAAAATGCATTTTTGCCTGTTAAGTATTGTTTGGTTGTTTCTTTCTTTTTGGTTGTTTGTTTGTTTGTTTGTTTGTTTGTTTGTTTGTTTGTTTGTTTGTGTGTGTGTTTGTTTGTTTAGTCAACACATCTTATTTAATGTAAAAATCAAACTTTGGAGTTTGACTTTTTAAATACCAAGACGTTTGGTCGTTTTATTTACCACTCAACATCAGAGTTAATCTTTATGATGAAAAGACAACCAACTACTTTATGTCCATGTGGTAGGCACTGGGCATCTTTGTTCCAGCGAAAAAGATTTAAAAAGACAAGGACAAGAGCAGATTGACTTTTTTCATTCCATCTAATAAGTATTGGCCCTCTTAGTGTTGGCAGTGATATCATCAAGTGAAGAACCTGTTTTAAGGGCAAGACGGGTTAAGCAGAGGCAAGAATTTAAGCATATGAACTATTTTAATTTCATGCAGTAGGTGTGGGCCTTCTTGCTGTTAGCAGTGATACCCTCTTGTATATACGCGTTGTTAGGGCAAGATGAGTTAAGTAGGATCAAGAGTTACAGCAGACCAACTATCTTAATTCTACCCGCTTGATAACGGGTCTTCTTCTTGTTGTCTAGTGTAGAATGTTTCTCGAGCAAAAGGGGTCTCGTAGAAACAGCCCCATTAACAGCTTAATATCTTATTTCCACATATTAGTCACATTATTTTAAAAACAGTTCATAAATAAACTACTCGAATCGAATGAATGAAATTAACTAACAATCCATACACGCTATTTGGGCGAATTAAATGTGTACTTTTCTGTCAGGAGATTACAAAAACCACAGATCAAAATAAGCACAAAAGAAACATAAAAGCAATCCCCTGGCATAGCCGGAAAATACATCTTGTAATTTAAAAAAAACCCTCAAAGTTACATTTTCTTTGAAAGACTTGCTACTCATGTTAAAGATTCCATTTTTATTAAAGCCTCAAAATAATGAGATGAATTTGAGATTTAAAATTTAAGTAATGGATTGAATACTTTTGCGTGTGAAGAAGTGTGTTAAATCTCGCGCCATTATTCCTGGTAAAAAATGGGGCGAGGTAAATCCATCTTATTCATCTTATTCATCTTATTCATCTTATTGTAAATAACTATGAAAACAAACAAATAAGTTGTTAAAATTTAATAAAAGATTTATTTATCAAAATTGATACTTTCAAATTTATTCTTATTTCAATTGTCTTCCAAGCCGAGTATTCATACAGACTAGTTTTTACAAACTCCAAATGATATTTATCTGGGTCTAATAGCTTCAATCAATTATGACTGCAAGGAAAAAATAATTAAGAATAACTAATATAAATTAACATATTACCTGACAACTCTTACAAAATGTTGGCAGTGTAATATTTGTATATTTGGTTATTTAATTAATGATAAGGAGAATACAATCATTAACATTTAAAAGACGTATTTTTATTTTTCTATTATTTGTACATATTGGTCTGATTATCAGGTGCGTCTAGTAGAATTGCCCACTGGCAGTACACATCTTACTGAGTGGGCTGCTAGACTTGTCTTTTACTAGTCGGTTGAGGATCGGCAAGAGAGAGACATGGAGTAGGAGAGAAAGGAGTAGTGAGAGAGAGACAGAGACAGAGACAGACACAGACACAAAGAGAGAGATACAGACAGGCAGAGAGAGAGGAGGGTTTTATGTAGTTGTTCTGAAATTGGAGTATGAAAGAAAAAGAGGGCCAAACAGGTAATGCCTTGTATGGATAGTATTATTTTGACCTGATTCTATGGAACTAAAATAGAGGGCCATTGAAGTTCACTTCTACAGCAGTACGAGTAATACCCGAGGAAGGCTGAAAGGCCGGGAACTTCCGAAGATAACTCCAAAGATGAGAGTAGAAATAGGAATAACTTAAACGAATATAATAATCAAAACACTTCTAATAAATTCAGACAATCAATTTTATTCTGACCAACGCGTGGAGAACAACATAAATTTGAATCGTTTTTGTCTGATATCTGAAACTCAAATAAGCCTTGATGCATATCAATGTTTGGGCAGCAACAGTGGGGCATTAGTAAAAGCTCGGGCTCTGAGGTCGTATTACGCGAGTTCAAATCCCAGTCAAAACCATTACATTCACCTCTAGCTGCCTCTGGCTGATGAGGCTCGTTAACTCGGGAGAGCATCTCATCTAGGTGAAGGGTAACACTGAATGTAAAACGCCCGGGTAAGAGCACGTAATAATGGCCTTGTACCAAACTTGGATTGGTGCTCACCAAGTAAATATAATATCAATGTGTTCAATAATCTTTAAATCGTGCGTTTACTATAATTTATATTTTGATGAAGATTAGAGTTTTTGCAGTAACTTAATAAAGTATATGTGAATAGAGTGCAGTAAGAGTAGTTTAAGAAGCCTATTATACAGAAAAGTCCTACCGTACATAACATATGCAAATTTTAATGGTCTGAATTATTAAAAAATATATCTTTGTATTTTATTTTTCTGAAGAGCTCTACGTATAAACAGGATATATTTTTTGCGGGGGAGAAGGATTAATAACTATTGTGGTTTTATTTTCTAAAGAGCTACAGGGTGTAGGGCCTCATACAAATATGACGATCTGATTCTTATCAGTATAGAGATAACAAGAGACCCACATTTCGACGACGAGTGCAGCAGAACTTTCAGGAGACATCAATATTCAGTATTAAGACAGCGCGTGATGAAACAAGTCGAAATGATTTAAGGAAATTTAAACACCGAAAGAAATACATATCTTCGCAGAACAAAACCTATTGATCAAAATATATCGAACTAAAAACTCGACTCGACGTAGAAAAAGCCGTCTCGTCCCATCGATGAAACTGCATTCGTATCAAATAGTTTACATCGAATAGAATGGAAACCGGGCGGCGCCGGCGGTGGCGTACACCAGTACACCACGCGCGCACGCATTTGTAGGACGTGTAAATTAAATCTTGATGCGCATTTCATTTCCTTCAATTGTTTATTATTATTATTATTATTATTATTATTATTATTATTATTATTATTATTGGATCTCACAACACCAGTCACCAGGCACCTTCGCATCCAGCAACCAGTGGTTTTATGCCGGAGTCAAAGTGACAACAAGTCTCCTCTGACCTCCAGCAAGCTCCGCACCATTTCAGTGAAGGACTGTCTGGCGCCACATCTCCCCGGGTCCTCCCATCATTTTACCAAATGCTGACCAGCCTGGTACGGTATGTGTGCTGGTGGTGGTGGTGGTGGTGGTGGGGCTGATGATCATAATGATGATGATCATCATCATCATCATCATCGTACTGCTGGAGATGACGACCATGACTATTATGGTGTTTTGTGGTTGTTATTGATTATTATTATTATTATTATTATTATTATTATTATGTAAGATAATGATGGCAATGAGTGGTGGTGCAGATGAAAATGATGGTGGTGGTGGTGGTGGTGGTGGTGGTGGTGGTGGTGGTGGTGGTGGTGGTGGTGGTGGTGTTAGTTTACTGAATAACACAATGTGTACTTTTTTTACACATAAATGGAGAGAAAGTGGAGATTCGCACTTTTACCTAGGGTATAAGTCAAAATGAAAATGCATACGGAACGACTTGCATTCGAACTCGCGTATTACGATTCCAAAGTCTGACTGTTCATCCATTGCCACACATCAACTTTCCCTAATTGAAATAAGCAAAAAATTCTACAGACTCAACAAACAAACAAAAACAATTTAAAATCTCTTCAAAATTCGCTCCCAAATGTTTTACCGAGGTCTACACAGCGTAAAGCGACCAAGTTGTTTTGTTGGTTGGTGCTCATCGGGAGGTCAGAGGTTCAATCGATCCAGTCTGCTGGGAAACATAACAGAAGAATATTATTTCCACACTCTTATTTGTTAATTTGTTTGTTTTTTTTTTTGTCTTTTTCAATAGCCGTTACGGTCATTACCTTTAACGCAGCCATTATTAATTTCCTATAAAACAAACACAGCTATTTTTATTTCCTGTGAAGATTTTTGGCGTGCA
>JAUZSX010351978.1:0-22675 GCA_034780655.1 Idiosepius hallami
AAGTTACAACTTCATGCAAAATTTCAGAAAAATTGAACGGATGGTTGCAGAGAAAAACGCGAATGAACGAACGAACATGCCTCAAAACATAGGTTCCTCTCATTAAATATCGAAGTACCAATTATGGCAAGTAAAAGTTTGGGATACTTGCAAATCCAGAAGTTACATAAAGTTATTCAAATAGCTAAGCCCAAAGCTAAAATCTTAAGGAGATTTCAAAGTCTAAGTTATGGCAACAATGCTAAAGAATTCCTATAAAATAAAACCAACTTCAGAAGTATTTAGTAATGGTTGACACTCTGGACAATATTTCAGGGATGAAACTCAATAATTAATGCCATTTACAGTTATTAGTATTTAATATTAAGATTACTGAACTGTCATATACCTAATACATAGCGCAGCGACAGTTGAGCATTGGTAAAAGCTTGGGCTCTAAAATAGTATTACACGAGTTCAAATCCCATTCAAAACCATTACATTCACTTTAGCTGCCTCTCAAAGAGAAAAAAAAAAGGTTGTGGTAGTTGTTGGAACCTACCTTACTCTTGTTCTTCAGAACCTCCCCGCCCTCAAAAAAAGAATTATTTGATAATATCTTGGAAAAATAAAATAAAAATAATAAAAAAAGGAGAGATAGAGAGAGATATTGATTACTTGGATAAGCTATGTGAATCCTGGTATCCTCCAGAACATTGGACTACACCATCTTTTGAGGTCATGGAACACTGGGCAGATGTACGAGGCTGCAGTGGAATGTAATTACGAGCAGGAGAATTTTCAAGACTCCAAGGTTTGCCTTCAGCCTCAGTAGCAATCTATAAAAAGATGAAAAAAAAAATGCAATGCAATCCAAAACTTTAATTACAATACAGATATTATGAAAGGAGTATTGAATATTGAAATAATTGACTTGTTTTTAATCAGGAAAAAACAGAATATTATTCAACATTGGGAGATTTGTATTGCTTACAGCATGGCAACAAGTTATGCAAGTTTGATTAAAACTCTGCTTGATTATGTGTCTACTTAGGTTATACATTCACATTTATTTGATACAGAATATAATTATGCAAATTATAAACTTTAATTTGTCTTTAATAATTTAAAAATAATTTAATTTTACATTAATTATTCATAATGAAAATTTTCAAGCAAATTGCTTAAGCTACAAGCAGAAACAATAAAACTAAAATAAAGTCAAATGTTGTTAATCTATTTTCATTATTTTTTTCTATTATTTGTTATTAATAGAAATCCTTATAAAAGTAGCTTTGAAAGTTAGAATCTCTCTTGTGAAAATATCATTTTTACTTGTATGTGTCAAGCTTTGAATATCAAAAGCTAAAATATGTAGCCCACACAAGAAATTGAACCCCCCTACACTCAGATTGCTTTATTTTTATCTTAAAAGTTAGATGCTCTAAGAACTGAGGTATGATGCTTGTACTTACACCTGAGAAATTTTTATCATAGGCTATCTAAAATTACAGAATGCAAGCAAAATATGTCACATAGAATCTAGAAAACCCATTATTACAGTTGGTTTAGTATTTTTATTCGTGGTAATGAGTACAGGATGAATGTCCAGGATTATATATCTTTCAGGATTTCTGTGAGTACAAAACTTTGATTATCATTCATAAATGCTGATTGGTACTGGAATAAGTTTATATATATTAATTATTTTCAAAATTTGTTTCCTTAATTATTGCTGCAAGTTTTTGTTGCATAATCCTACAATTGGTCGACTGATTCTTTTAAATGCAGATTTTGAATTAAATGATAAAAAATAGCATATTTATTTTTTAAATCTAAAAACTATAAAATCATTATATATTTTATTGATTATTTATTTAAAATATATTAGCACATCTTGTATTAAATGTTAAAACAAATCTTTAGTTATTTTTCTTATATTTTAGCAAAAATCCAAATCAATAGAAAATTTTCCAAATACATTTTTTTTAATAAAAGTAAAAATTTTAACAAGATAAAAAGAATAAAAAAATTCCATTTCTTGCAAAATCAACCTAATTTCAGTTTTGTAAAACCTTATCAGACATAAGAAAAAATACAACAGCTCAAAAAGTAGCTTTAAACTTAGATCAAATTAATTACTCAATAATGAAAAAAATAATTTAAAATTTTTACATGTGTTTTTATGCCAAAAAAAGCCCTGACACTTAAAGAATAGAGAGCATAGCAATTGATATATTAAGATAAAAAATATTAAGAAAAGAAAATATTAAGAAAAGAAAAGAAAATGATGACAGCCTCTTAAAATGTAGACTTTTTATATTCAAATTGAGGATTTATTTGTATAAATAAAAGACTGCTAAAAAAAATCATTTAAGAATTTTTAAAAAAATAAAAAATAAGAAAAAGTTACAGAGAAGAGGTTTATCATGTGCTTTTAGAGGTTCTACTATTTTACCTGTTTTTTTTATTTTTCTAAGATTTCTATTGTATTGCCTTAAGCACCAATTAAAAGGAGCAAACCCAATTTTTACCTGATATACAGCTAAGCCCCTAATTTCAAAGCCTTTTTTTCTTTTCTAAATCCTTAGAAAGCCAAGTTCATCACACAATTATATTATTGTGGGGAGGATTATGTAGTCTTTGTGGGTGAAAGGGGTTAATTATAGCAGAATAAAAGATTCAAAATACAAGGTAACTAAAAATAGAGGCCTCTCTTTCAAGCAACAAGTTTAAAAGATTGACACTAATATGAACTGACACAGCAACATCAATTCAGGCTACACCAAAACGCCCCATTCCCATAATTTCTACATACCTTATTTACTAAATCAAAAACTTTGTCATCATCAAAAATCTATCTTTTTAGCAATAGCTAAAAAGATTAAAATATAGTTTTTATTTTTGAGATGAGGCTTTGAAATTTAGGAATTAACTTTATTATTTGGACTTTTGTTCTTATCTTGGTAGGTTTTTGAGGTTTCTACACATGTGGCATAAATAATGGCTTAAATTCAAAACCACCACCTGTGTTTTTTGTGCGCTGAATAAAAACATGAAAAAACAGTGTAGAAACATCATAAACCTACTGAGATGAGAGCAAAAGTCCGAATAATAAAGTTAATTCCTAAAGATTGAAATAGTTAAAAGATTAGTAAGGCTGTGACAATTTATTTCTAATAAAGAATATTTTACTCATTACTTGACTATTTTTTAATTTTACCATTTTTTTTTAAAATTCTGTAGGGCTGGGACAATATGCTCTTATTGAGAAATATTCTTGTCGCAAAACGCCGGGTAGGCAGTAAGGTGGGTCTTGCAACCTACATCATGGAAACCACCTGTCTCATCCACCTTTGAACCATTGTGAAAGCGATGTAGGCCAAAGTGAGTGTGCATGGCTGTTGCGCAGCCACAACCACCTAAAAAATCATCCACAGCAATGGCACTGTCACCTTTCCCTCTCTCATCAAATAAGCAAAGATAAAAGACAAGATGATAGTATATGATACTCGGGAATGAGCACAAGCTGCCATTCTTGGTACACCCCTAGTTATTGGCCTAGAACTCATCAATTTTAGGAATAAAAATCAGTTATTCACTTAATTTCATGAATGATTAAGTGAAAACAATTTTGAAAAAACTAGGCTAGAGCAGGTATTTTTAGCCCAAAATAAATTTTTTTTTTTCAAAAGCATTGTACCTTATCTCTATAAAGGGCAGCAGCTTTGCTATTGTATTTTTCCTGCATTGAAAAATTGTCCTTGAAATCATCTTGGGACTCAAAAAATTCTCGAGCTTTACTGTTGCCACCAACTTTCATTTTCTCCAATTCACTGTCCTTCCATTTGTCCATAGACACTGAACGAACAAAACTGGAAAAAGAGAAGAAAAAAAATACATATAGAAAACAATATTAGTTTGAATAAAATTCAATTCATTTTGTAATATTTTTCAAAGGATTTTTCCAGCCAATTTTTTCCCTAAATTAAAAGAAAAATTGATATATAAATAAATATCTAAGTCTAAAAGATTTTTAGAAGATTTTATCTCAGAATACTAAACTGCTAGTAATTGTTATTTATTTATATACTAGCGTGACCATGCAGTCAAAAAAATGACATTAAATGATAAAAAAAAAACAATTGTATTAAAAAACAAAATAAAGAAATAGAAATAATAACAGTTGAAAAGACTAAAAATGAAAAAAATAAATTTAATATCTTCAGTATAGGACACAATACATACAAATAAAAAAAAAATAAACAAATGCACATCAGTCATCATTAAAGAAGTTCCAAGCTTGTCAACTAAAAAAATTCATAATCAATAATTTTAAATAGATTATATTCCTTAGATTATGACAAAAATTTCTCTTACAGCCCTAACAGCTCTGTTGCTTGGGCACTTTTAAAATAAATATAATGTAATCTGAGGGTTTGGGGTCTAGCTTCCTCATGTGGGTTACACATTTTCAATCTTCAAAGCATGACACATACAAATAAAAAAAAAATCATTTTTTAAAAAAAGATATTGATGGGGTTATTCCTAAAAGTCTTTAATCCAATTCAGTAGCAAAATATTCTGCACACACACACACACACACACCCTATGTAAAAGCAACACTCTTCACAGGCCACAACAATTGAACAGAAATCTAACGGTTGGGGCAGTAGTGTTTTTTTTCCTTGTTTCAATCAGCATTCGAAACACATGTGACATACATAATGGCTTAAGTTCGAAACCAGCACGAGTGTGTTTTGTGTGCTGAATAAAAACATGAAAAAAACACTAGTGCCTGAACCGTTAAGTTTTAGTTGCATTAGTTGTCGTGGCTAGTGAAGAGTGTTGTTTTTACATAGGGGTGTGTGTATGTGTAGCATATTTAGCTGCAAACTATTAAAATCATTTCAATTTATTTTTGCCACCTTCAAAAAGGCTGAGCATTTCAAAATCAAATGAATTACTTTTAAAAAGATATCTTTAAATTACTTTTTTATTCTACAAAAGTTTGTTTTTCGATTAAACCCTTATGAATATTTATCTTCTTTAAATGTTTGTTTACATCATCCAATATTGAAAAAAAAAAAAATTTTTTTCTTCTCAATACCAAGCATTTAATAAATTTTTATAAAAAAAGTCAAATTATTGGAGGAACAGATTCTAAATTTTTAATATAAATCCCTTGAGTGAATAATGTTTATTACAATATTTGAAAAAAAAAAAAAAAAAAAAAAAACTTGTTTTTTTGTTTTTTTTTACTTCTAAGCTAAGTTTGAGAAATTCCCAATCCAGTATGATTTTAGAATTAAGCTAAACCCACTCTTCATACCATAAACAGCGAGTAAACAGAACTGAAAAAGAAAATATTTTAACAATTGTTGTGATGCTGAGTGGTGGTAAAAGAAGGAACAAAGGCAGGTTGATAGATTGAGAGAGTTTATAACATGTTTTGTTAGTAGTATAGAGAAAGATTTAGTAAAGTCATTAGCAGAGCGCCATGCCCAAACATCCAAGTAGCTATGTCTATGCCTTCTAATGAGCATGCTAGCATGGCTCTACTTATTTGCGTGTTGGGCAAGTTTATGTAGTAGTAGTGGGGTTAAGGCCCACAACAACAATGTTTGTCAGGTTTTCTTTTCAGTCACATAAAAACTATTACAACAACTAAATTTGGTCATGTGGGTAAGCAGTCTGACTTCGGAATTATAGTATGTGAGTTCAAATCCCAAATAACAAAATACAACTAAAATTAAGATTAACACAGTTTTTAATAAATCAGGTTTAATTGAGGAGATGAATAGCTATATATCGGTACATAAGTTTTTACCAAAATTAGATATTATTAGGACAATCACAATGAAGTTTTTTAAATGATATTTAATTTAAATTATTTAATTTTGCTTCCAAATAAAATTATAATATAATATTCATAACAAATAGATTAATTGAATGCTATACAGAAAAAGTGAACAAAAGAACAAAAATCATACCTTTTAAATGGTATTTGATCACAATTTGAGAGCGACATATAACTATACATCTTGCCAATGAGTAAATCACAATTATAACTAAGACAAAATTAACACTGACTACTTCTTATAAGCATAATAATTATAAATATGATTTTGTGTTTTAGAAGAAGGCTTTTGTTGAGTTAACAGACACAATAAATGGGATTAATTTCTGTAGATAAAGATTACATTTAACTTAATCCATTTAGATAAAGGGATAATACCTGTATATTTAAGAAAGATTCAAAAAGGATAAAACGTTGCCACAATTAGTGTAAATTACAAACTAATTAAAAAATTAAAATCTGAAAATTTATGTAATTAATCCTTGTTACACAAATCCAGTTTTAAACCTTAAGTTAATTGAAAATTTGAAAGAATTTCTATCTCAAGTCTTAAATAACCATAAAAACCTATCAATATATCTGATTCATAATAACTGCTGTAATGATGCTTATGTGTAACTCATATTGGTGAAAGGTAACACTGATTATAAAAAAAACCCGTGGATATAATGGGTATATATAAATGGCCTTGTGCCTAACTTAAGCTGGTGCACACCCAAGTAAATAAATATAAGGCCAGGATTTGCTGAGTGTCGCCCAGTAAGTTCTGGATATTTCCAGTGATATAATAGATGAGAGGTCAGTTTTTAGTAGAGAGAGAAGTAAAAATACTCTGGCAATCAACAGCAGAAATAACCACGTGAAAGTGTTGGTTTTTGTATGAACGATTCTTACCTAAATATAAAATTACATTAATTAACATATTCTTAATAATGTTTAACCAATAAAACCAACACGTGGTTTGCATAAATTGCCAAAAGATTAAGTGAAAAAAAAAAAAAATATTTTGATTGATATAATCCATTAATCTGATTAGTCTATTTTGCTAAATGAAGGAAGAAAATTATCAAATAAAAAAATTGGGCAATGAAAGATAATTGAAGATAATATTAGGTTGCCCCAAAAGTTTGAGGAAGTGTCAAGAATTCTTTGATTTGAAGCCAACTAAATGTTACTTTTATCCGATCTTAAAGCTTGCAGATCGATGGCAGAAAGTCTAATGATGATCTTTGAGAAATAATTTTTGGTTTTACTAGGAGAGTAAAATTTCCAGGTGTTTACAACCTTTTGGAACAACTTAATAAAATTAAATATTGTGTGATGAAAGTTTAGAATTATTTTCAAAGTTTTTTCTTTAAATGCTTTATTCTTAATGCAAATAATAAGACAGTGGATCTTGTCTTATGCAATCACCCCTAGTGCCATCCAAAACGAGTCGCTCATTAAAGACAAATGTCATATCTGCATAGAAAACAATGGTAATTATTAGCAGGAAGTTAATGATGATGAGGGTCATGTATAGAAGGAAGATCCAGTGGCATTTTTTCTTTTTTTATGAGTAGCCCATTTCATTTGATTGTGTGGTGTTATTTATTTGATGGTCGTTCTGGTCGGAAGAAAAAAGAGAGGGGAAAGAGATTCAGGTAACACCGTATCGCAAGCAAGGAGAGAGAACGCCGGTGTCGAGGCAGAAAGAGGAGAGAAGAGCAGAACGTTAGCGGGACTTGACCGGTACGGTTGAAGGGAGACGAGAGCGCACCAAGGGCGCATGACGGGTGCAGTCCCGTCGGAGGAGAAGATGTACGGAGGTAGTTTATTTTGTTTGCGGGAGCCAGGACTGGCTGGACTTTTTCTGTTTCGTTAACTGTATGTAACTGTTTTCCGCTTTTAATTCGTTGAATACATGTTTTTTACGTTTATAACAACCGAGCGTTGTTGGTGTTGTTTATCCCCGCATCTTTGGGTCAAGTCGGCCTCATTACAGTTTGCTAATTTTTTTTTAATGGTATATCAACTTTTTTCGTTATTTAATGCTGAGAAGAATCCATATTTTTTTTATTAATGTTCTTTTGATAATCTTCAGTAAAACCATATTTACTAATTAATCAATATCTGGAAGGAATGTTGGGATTCATATCTTTAAAAAGGGTATTAGAAAAATCTTTATTTTTTAAGGTTTTTGTTTTTTTGCCAAACAGATACTTTTAAATAAACCACATGCACTATTTAATCCATAGCTGGTGGGAATGTAGAGATTTATAACTTTCCCAGGGGTATTAGTCTCAATGTGATTATAAATAGAAATGAATCACATTAAAATTCTAAAGTTCAAGACCCTATCTACTGCCCCAAGTGGATTTCCCTAGATCATATTAAGGTGAAAAATGGACTACTACAACAACAAAGACACACATATAAAGTGTTTTTCAGTGTGTTTTATTACTGAGCTTAAAAGGCAACAAGTAAATGAAAAAATCCCATAATGTTGAGAGATTGATTTCTTTGTTTAATGGATTATCAACTTCTTTCAGTTATTTAATGACAAGAACATAGTGTTTATACACAGATTACACATCATTCCAAATCCAAATGCTAATCCATTGTTCCAAGTAGAAACTCCCAAATGAACATAGCAAAAATATTACAAATTTTCTTACATAATTCTTTACTAACAAAACTCTTTTTATGTGTATTGTTTATTTTATTATATAGCTTATCAACTTTTTTTTAGGTCATTTAATGCCAAGAACAATTGTTTTTGCTAATCACTCTTTTGTCCATACACAGTTCTTTGTAATTATACCTTTCTCAAGGGTATTGATGCAAATGAGAATGTAAACTGAAAGACTGGGATTCAAACTCTTGTAACAAAATTTCAAAGTTTGACTGCTTATCCTCTGTCCAAAGTTAACATTCCCACAAAATGTTTTTTTAAATAGTCCAAAAAATAGAAGTACAAATCATCAAGCCTCATCCTAATGATTCTGAGAAACCAGTAGTTCTATAATTAACAAAGATTCAATTCTTTTACTTTATCTTAAACTCCTTGCATTTTGAATAAATATACTAACTATAAATATACTTTAAATATTTAAAAAAAAAAAGTCATAATTAATCTAGACAGTAAAACTGCTTTAAACAAGTAAGATCTCCCTTCTTCAAAAGAAAAAAAAATTGAAGTCAGATTATATCAAGCCTAACTAATAAATCTAATTTAATCACAAAAATAAAGCTGGTTTTCTTCTTTCTTTAATTTGAAGTTGTTTGTAAACCTATAAATGCTTACATACATCCTTCCTAAACTTTTCACTCAGACATGGTAGATTATTTAACAAAGCAGTTAATAAGATTAGTCCAATTGGAATATAACAACAACAAAGTTAATAAGAATAAATGACTAAATAATCCTAATAATGATAATAATAATAGAATAAGTTGATAGTCAAGCTAACCATATAACATTTGTTGATGCTTGTTATAAATTGTTCCCAGGAGGTGATATTTTCTTAAGTAACAAGTTTTTCAATTATTTTTAGGAGTTTTTCAGTTTATTTATTTTTATGGGGATCCTACCCTATAATACTCCAATATGGATTCTCCTGACCTTTATATGTTTTATTATAGGTACAAGCCAGTTAGTCAACCACCAGTTGATTTTAGGAATGTCAAACCGGCCCTATATAAAAAGAGTTGCTTGAAAAAATAAAAGTAGAGTCTTGGAGTCACAAGAAACAACAAGACCATAAAATAAAGCTCTCAAAACAAACCCCGGTCTTTGTTTGGTTCTATCTTTTGTTTTCAGAGACCAACGAGATAGAGAAACTACCTATCAACAGAATCTTGGAAGGGCCCAGAAAACGAAACACATCTTTTGTAAAAGTAAGTAGCCCTTCCAATTTTAGCCTACTCTCTGCCTGCCTGGATCTTTGTTTATATGCATCACCATTACGTTATCTTCACAGAGAATAGCACGCTCGAGGCAAAAATATCTTGTGCCATACAAGACTATAACCTGCTAGTCTTAACCTTAGAACTTACGCCTGCTAGCCGAAAGTATGGCTAAAATCTACATCTACCATTTTGTATATCACTTTTTCCTACTCTTAAGACAAATCACCTTGATCAATCCCAAGTCTGCGTCTCTTTACAATGATCCTTTTCACGGGTCTGCAACATTTATGAAGCGTTTTCATAAAGCGATTTCAAGAACAATGGTATTAATATATTTAGGACAAGCAGAAAGCTAATATAAACTAACTTTATTAAAAGATACTTCTTATCTACAACATTCCTCACTTCAGCTCAATTGATATTGCGGTTGATAGACCAAGAATAAGGAAGATGTTAATTCATACCTTTCCCAAAAGTGAATACAAGGAAATAACATAGGTTAAAGCTAACAAAGAAAAATTATTTAGAAAAAATAAAATTCTTGGAATTAAATTAACCATCAAGCTAGATATGCAAATGACAATATCCCAACGGCAGTAGAATAAAAACTTGTATATAAATAGAACTTTTAGTGTGAATGTCTATGTGTGAGTTTGTTCCAAAATAGCTGGGCCTAAATTCTTGAAAATTCACACAGTTGTACTTTGTGTGTCTGGGAATGTAAGAACAGTTCCAGACACATAAAGTAGTTGTTGTTTCAGACGTACCCCAAAAACTAATTTCCAAAGGCTTGGATTTCCTAAATACTAAGTTTATAATAAAGTCATGTAAATATATAAAATAAAGACTCACCTGAGATGAACTCCTAATCCACGGTGTTTGCCAGAACATTCTAGGCAAATCCAGATTCCATAAGTCACACTCACCCATTGGGGATTGTGAGTGCCACATTCAAAGCAATTCTAAAAATAAATAAATATAAAATAAAAATTACAATAAGTAAGAGTAGTTTGGTGTGATAATGTCAAAAAAATCAAGTTGGGGGGGAGGTCGTTTAGTAAAGTTGGTGAACCAAATTAATAAAGATTTTAAGATAAAAAAAAATCAACATTTACAAAAACAGTTTAACAATTGAAATCCTAACAAAATAGAAACAAAGAAAAAAACTGCAAAAAAAAAAAAACTGCAAAAAAAAAAAATCACACAAGGGATCACCAACTTTCTGTTTTTTTAAGTCTACATCCGGCCATGGAATACAAGAGTTCTCTCACCTGTCAGTGTAGACTATGGCCAAGAAGATATGTTAGAGTATAAAATAAGCTTTTCATCAGTTTATCAAGTTCAATTCTAATCATATAAAATCAATTCTATAAAGAGCAATTTGACTAGAACTAAAGCTTAGAAAAAATATATATATTAATAAATTAAAAAGGTCTTCAATTTTGTAAACATATTTGGTCAATTTAGAATTGGATCAATGTAAGATATTGCAGAATTACTGTTAGACCCATAAAGAAAAAAAAGAATATTGAAAAATGTCATTCTCATATAACTACTTTATACATATATGATGAGAAAACTCATTGAAAATGCACATGTTAAATGATTAAATGGAACAAAAAGCAGCTTTAGTGAACTTTTCTTTCTCATTTTAGATCAGGCCTTAGTTTGATTTTTTTTTCTTTTAACATTTCACTTTTGAGTTCTAAGGAAAATCTACAATTACTACATCCATTACTATATAAAAAATATTAGAAAAGTTATTTGGAGTTAAATTATTTGAAACAAAGCTTTCAGTAAAATCTTAATCATTTATGTATTTCAAAAAAAATCCAATAGTAATAATGCAGTTTTATAAGATGGGGAAAAGGAAGAGAAAAAAAAAATGGTTAAAGCTGATGTTGAGTTCACTCAGACAAAATCCAAAAATCAAGTCAGAACAGAAAGACCTTGATCATTAAAGAATATTTTTGTTTTTATTCTTAATCATTAGGAAAGGAAAAAGAAAAAAATGTAAAACTAATTCAAAACAATCAATAATGCACCAGCTGTCAAACGTCTTTGATAAAAATCAGATTCAGATTAAAGATTTATCAAAAAAATAAGAGAAATAGATGTAGTGGTGGGGGTAGGCACTTAGATTTAGAGGACTATAAGTGTCATAAATGGTGTCAAACCAGAAAAATGATTACACAGGCACTGAACCTTACTTAGTCAACCTAAACTTAGTATTTTCTAAAGTATTGGTTCACAGTACAATATTTTTAGAAAAGTATTATTTATATAATTAATTTAGATAGTCCCAAAAGTCAATCAAAAGCACACTTCTTAAGCTACTTTGAAAAAAAAAAAAAATTCATTATACAGTAATTTTCTACCAATCCTTTCCTCATGTCGGCTCAGATACGTTCTGCTAGTCACATGTACCAATGTTGTTTAGTGTGATCGGACTTGAAATCCTGCCACTCTTATTTGAAGTGTAACATAGGCAAGAGACGTGCCTTTGTCTGCACAGATTCCAGGACCAGTGGGTCTTACGTACGGTTACTCAGAAGAAAATGATCATCATCGAACAGTGATGGACAACCAAATGAAGAGAAAGAAGAGTTATTAACCCATTCTTCTAATATGAATTTATTCAGACCAGTTATAACTAAACATGTTCGGGACATACTAATCATGTAGTTAAATACAGGATTAGAAGACACATGCAGGAGAGATGATGAACATATGAGAAATACAGGTTTATGCTAGTCTTGGAATCTTCTTAGATAAAATCCATAAAAAAAGTCCCTGGTTATTTCAGAAAAAAATAAAAATCTATCAAGAGAAAATTTTAATCTGTTTTGATAAAAGACAGCTAATGTTCAACTTTAAAGAAGAGATGACTGAGAGAAAAATAAAGAATAAAAAATACATCTAAAATAACAAGTACAATAGAGGATGTTCTAAAAGATTAGAATTTATTCATTAAACTAATAGTACAATGGTTTCCATCATTCTGAAGAGCTCATGCTACTATTTTCATTATTACCTAAGCTAGAATAAATCTTTAGATAAACATTAATAAGATTCTTTCCAGCATAACTTATGTAACTTATAAATTATTTGATACAAATATATAGGCTGTCTGTATTTGATGTAAAAAAAGGTATGAATACTGATTTTTTTTATACAAGAACTATTTTTCTAAACAATTAGAAAAGCAGGAATGATATTATTCTCCCAATTACTTCCATGGATTATACTAGAGTTTCCAGTGATTTATTTATAAGATTAGGGTGAAATAACATTTCAAGAGTTTGGCTAGTAACTTTTTCCATTTGGCTAGTAAATGAAAACATTTAAGGTTAACTAAAAGATTTGGCTGTAGGGAGAGCCCTGATTAAGGTTATTTAGGTGTGAGAAAAGGAAAGACAATGTATGAAGGTACTGACAGGTGCATTAATGAATAAGTGAACTGTAATAATTTTTCATACTTTTTGTGGCTTATTCATTATAGAAATGTCAAAAAACAATAAAATGAAAAAGACAACACACAACAGTAACAGTAAACACTACTACTGCCAACGAGGCAATGAAAAAAGGTTAAACAATAATGGTAATGGAAAGTATAACAGATGTTAGTAATAAACGCTTAACTTACACACACACACACACACACACACACACACACACACACAGAACTATAATAAAAAGCTGTTGAAGGTTCATAAGAAAATCCGACTGACTGCCATGTCACGTGCATGGACGTGACGTGCTATCCGAAAAAGCGGATATTGCCTTCGCATGCAGTGCACAGTGCGCTTTAAGTTTTCTATTAATTTCTTTGTTTTGTTTTGTTTGTTTGTTTTTTTTTTCAATTATTCCATGAAAAATTTGTAAATATAATCTATACCTTGATTTATTTATCGAATCATCTAAAAATTTAAAACACCACCATTGCCACCTACATGCTTTTATAACTAACTGCTGGTTGTTATCCGGCCGGCCGGCTGCTTGCTTGTCCAGCCAAAGCTCCAGCTGGCCCACCTCACACCAATCACGCAGCATTTCGCAAATTAATTAATGACTGATGATGCTGAATTTGAGAAATTGAATGTTATTTAACCCTTTAAACTCTAAAGAGCCGATATTGGTCCTGTGTGTACGCTGACGACGACCTCAGGTAAAGGAAGACACGCTGATATTTTCGCTCTAATATGGCCCTTTGACTTGAGTTGATAATTTTGCTAAGTCAGTGTCGAAAAGATTAACTTTTGAATGTTTTTTGTTTGCGGGTTTTAATAGGACTTGACTTTAGACTTTTAGTCTCACTTTCTTGTTGACTAGCTATTTAATCCTTTCGACCCTAAAAAACTGACACATTGGCCTTAGTAACCTAAGACAAGAAAAGAAAACGCACCGACATTTCGATCCTCCTAGGGTCCTTTAACTGAAAATTGTAGTTCGAATAAAGGGTATCACAGAACGGCTCTGAGTGACAAGTAGGTAACTTAGCTAAATCAGGATCAACAGGTGAAGGCCGAAATATCAGTGTGTGTTCTTTTGCTTTAGGTCGCCAGTGCCGATATATCGGCTGACTAGGGTTTAAGCTTAAAAGACGGTATTACTGACCATTTTTCGGTCACGTGAAGAAAGTGGCAGGTTGTCAACGAACGGGAAGTTTAACCCTTTCGACCCTAATGGGCCGATATATCAGCCTTAGTAACCACTGGCAAAAAATGACACACTGACTTTTCGACCCTAATATGGTTCTTCAATAGAACGCCTCGGCTGAGTGACTACTTGGTAATATTGCTAAGTCAAGATTTAAATGTGGAGGTTGAAATATCGTTGTTTGTGTGTCATTTTTTTTGTTTTTTGTCGTAAGTTGCCAGGGCCGATATTGGTTCTTTAGGGCTTAAAGGGTTAAAAGAAGAAAAAAGTTATGTTTAGAAAATAATCAGCCTCATCAAATTTAGTTTGTTGATTACAATAATTTCTAGTTTTATAAACTTTTAAAATTGATTTTCTGGACGAACAAAAAATAATCGTCAGCAAAAAAAATCCAACAAAAAGACTTTTTTTCAATAACGTAATTCGTGATATGTGAAATAAATGATGATGATGCGTTTGCGTTGGTGCGTGTAAAATGAGCAAATATTAGAATATAATTGTTTGATAATAGTAGAGTTTTTCAGCTATAAGCATCCTTTGTCAAATGGAGGAGCTCATTAAAGAGTACATTATGTCACAATTAACAGAAAGAAACCAAAATAAAAACACGTATTCCATTCCATAAACTTTTATTGTTGACCCCAAGACAGACACAAAATGTATTCCATTCATCTTGTATAAGTGTTCCTTCCTAACTAGTTTAAAAATAGATTTCAAAATCTTAAATCATTTTCTTTAAAAGAAAATTTGTAATATGTAATGCCTTTTTCGAAAAAATGCATTCTTGGTGTTTCTGTTAAAAATATTGACGTAAGGGGTTTAACTAAAAAATAAAATCTCACATTCATAAATTATTCAAAAGGTACTACAATATTAAAATTGATAAATTAATCCAGAAATGAGGAATCAGCAGAAAATTCTTATTTTCATATTTATTTTTCGTAACAATAAGTCTGTTATTTATAAAATTCTTACACAAATAATATAAAAAATGAAAGAAATGTTTTTTAAGCAAAAGACAAAAACATGGATTAAAAAGTTGTGGGCGTTAAAATTACTAAGCAAAGCATTAATTGTTGCTTGGTGTGTTTAAGCCAATGCCATAAGTCCTTAAATAATTTTAAAAAGAAATAAAGTCAAACCTGTGAAGAAAATTAAACAAAAATTGAATAATCAACAACATTTGAAATAAAATTAATTACTTTTTTTATTACTTACAGTATTTTCATCTTTAACCCGAAGATCTTTAAGAACTCTCCTGGTTCGTGGACTGGCCATATTGCTGAATTAAGACAGGTCAAGAGAGGGAAATAAACCCGAGAGAAATGTTGGTAACCACAGATAATAAACTGAAAACAGGCGGCCACCCAGCAGGATAAAAAAAAAACAAAAGTGAAGAATAAAGATGTGTTTTTTATTCACTTCATCTGCTGAGGTGTCAAGAATCCTACAAAACCATAGATTATTTATTCACATGTAGAGCTACAAGCCAAAAACAATTATTCGTATCTTATGTGAGTTCCGAAAACTCGATCGGGACCCTGATCGACCACATAAAAACATCATTATATTTTTATATTTTATTTCCTGTACATTTTTTTTTCTTCGTGGTTCTTGTCTTAACTCTTGGAACCCTAACTTATCAAAATTACCAAGTAGTCACTCAGAGCCCTTATAATAGAGAGAGTCAAAGTATTTGTGTGTCTTTTATGTTGTCAGGACCGATCAGCCCTTTAGAATTTAAAGGATTACTTCCTTATTTTTCAAGTCCAAATATTTTTTTCATCGTTGGGATCCAAAAGGACCGCTATCGACCCCGGGGCCTGGCGCCGGCGGCGACCTTAGGGCAAAAAAAGAAAACAAACCGATATTTCGGCCGGACCGTCCTTGTGTTGTTGTGTTGTCCCTCTTTTAGATAGCGTCTGGAGTGACTAATTTGACTGGGTTAGGACTCAAAGAATTAATTTTAATTTATGTTTTACAATTTTATTTAACTTTTCTTTTTACGTTTTATGCTTGGAAATTTGTAGTAAGTTGGTTATTTCTAAATTAAATTATGTTAATGGAATTAAGTTTGTAAACGAAAAACGAAAATACTTTTTGTTTCTTTTTGAAAAAACTTTTTTAAAAAAAAGCATGTATTTAGAGGGTTTTTTTAAGAAAAACAAATAAATTTACTACACTTAAATTTTTTTTTTTTTTTTTGTTAAATTAAAAAGTTTATTGCGTATCGAATTTTTGGGCTATTGTTCTCACAATGTTGCGTTGTAGCCGATGAAGCCTTCAGACTTACTTTTCTCCCATATTTATGACGAAAATTTTCCAAAAATTATTGCTTCACAAATTAATATCAACCCCAAAACTTGGGGGAAAAAAACTTAATTTTTGAAAAAATACGAAACTACGGCTTAGGAAGCGAAGAGTTGGCGCTTGTTTGTTAAATGCACGTTGTTAAAAAATGTTGGTCCAAAACTTGAATTATTTTTATTAAATTTGATTTTAATGGATTTATTTTATATTTAAAACATGCAGAAATCAAAGAAAGAAGGAAGAAACGAAATGTTGCGACAGTTTCGACTGTGTAAGTATTTTTTGCCAATTATGTTTTTTGCTCTGCAAACACATGCAATTTTTGAAAAATATTTACTCATTTTGAGAAAAAATAAACTATTTTTTTGATGCTATTTTTATTTCCCTTTTTCTGATCTTCTTTCCTGATTTTTCGCTTCTTCGTTTTTACTTTGTCTTTATTTCTTTGGAAAATACGCAAGAAGACTATTTAAATAGTTATAAAAATAAAAATGTTTTAGATTGTAAACCCAAATGTCTGATACTAATTTCGATCACACACGCCGTTTTCGGATATTTATACGAACTTGGCAACCTTCATGCTAAACTTAGGTGTCTTCTCAAAACTTCGAATTTAACCCTTTATTTGATCCACGAAGATTTTGGGTAATCTTTTAGTTTAGCGTTGTAACTTCGTAATGTAGTTTAGTGTTGTAAATATATATTTGTAGTGACCGGACCGGCAACATTATTATTTATGTATTATGAAATAAATAAATAACACTATTATAAGATCCCTTCTTCACTAAATAATCGGTGCAATTTTCATATTGATTAGATTATTACCTGTTTTTTGGTAGATTTTTAAAGAAACACTTCATTATTACCGTTCACTAAAATTTTACTTTAAAATAGCAGATAAAAAATATTTTTCTTGTAGATTTCATTGTGCTTTAAAAGAATCTGCTAACCGTTTCCGTAAATCATTAGGGTAAAAAGCGTTAAAACGTTTATCGATATTCATCTGCTCACTTGAATAAATAGATTTGAATAATCAACCTCTACTTTTGGATCCTGACTTCGTAATATTACCAAGTAGTGACTACTCACAGCCGTTCTATTAAAGGACCATAATTAGGATTGAAATCTTAGGCTGTCTTTTTTTGCCTTTGGTTACTAAGGCTGATATATCGGCCCCTTAGGGTTGAAGAAAGGGTTAACGAAATTAAGTTTACATGTTGGTAAATTTTTCCTTTGACCCCCATCATCTCACACGGACGAAAATATATTTTTCTTTTGGTAGACTTAAAAGAATCTGCAAACAGTTTCTGTCAGCATCCTTATATCACTCAACTTTATTACTCCCCCTACTTACTTATCTAATAAATAAATAATCAACCCTAACCCTAACACCTTTTTATACAGAAGAAAAAGTTGTTAAAAGTGAAATGGATTATATTTTATTGGTTTAAATGTTATATCATGGGTTTGGCCAGTAACTTTTCTATTTGGCTAGTAAACAAAAAACTTTAGTTGTCAAACGTAAATTTGTTCTTAGAGCTTCTTTGATTAGTGAAAATTTTGACAGTTTTATTCTTCTAAACAAAGTTCAGAATTTTTGTGTGCAAATCTACAATTTAAAAATCTTTCATTTCAGCTCATCAAGTTTTGTGCATCACAGCGATCAACTTTGAATCTCGATCTCTTGTCGTAAGTGATTTGAACAATTTTTTAAAATTCAAGTTTTTACTTTTTTGTTTTTTTGTCCTTTATTTAGTTATGAAACTTTTACTATCCATCATGTCAATAGTTTAAGGTTTTGTGTATGTACCAACGACATGTAAGAAAATGTTTCTTTTCCTTCTTTCCAGTCATAACAAAGCTTCATTTAAAAACTGCAACTGAAGTTAGTGACAAAAAAAGAAGTGGAATTAAGATGAAATTTCATCTTTCAAATTTGATTACTTTTTGTTTTCATTTTCACTTTCCCAGCAAAAATTAAAATCTTCATAGATTTTATGATCATATGCTTTGCAAAACCTGGTTTCTGGCTGAAGGAGAACATAAAATCATTTTTTTAGAAGTAGAAAAATAGCTATATCAAGTTTGAAAGAAAATTATAACAAAACTACTCAATCTTTTAACATCAACAGAAAAATTCCAGAGAGAGACTGGTTGTTTTTAAAGCCTGTCATTGGGACTCTCTGCTGCTACATGGCCCTGTAAACCTGTCCCCATGATTTTGTATTTGACTTGAATATATATCAAACCTATTTTTTTAGATATAATCAAGAAATATAAAAAAATAAATAGAAACAAGTATATGAATAATCAAATTTATTCTTAATCTATTAGGATTCTCTTGGCTTTATTTATTCAGTGTAAACAGTTTATCATGGCTTTGAAAAAGAAAACTATTTACAAGAAAGCAAATTCTAAACATTGGTCTATTTCCATTGAAATTGCTTTAAACATTTTTATTGTTTGTAGGGCCATTTTATTTGTTAAAGTGGTCTGAATTCTAAGATATTATATAAGTTAAAATTGCACTTTATGGTATAGAGAAAAATAAATTAATCCTAATGGTAGCTGATCCAATGAATATTTTAACAACAGCAATTTCAGTTGTTGGTAATAATGATGATAATAATAATCCAATTTTATCAAATAAGAGTATGTCCTTCCAGTGTAGAAATTTTGTAGCAACTAGAAATTTGGGGATTTTTTGCGAATTATATAATGATTTTTATCCTTATTGTTCTATGATTGGTTGTCTTGTACTTCCCTCAATATTATATTTACTTGGTCGAGCACAAACAAGCCCAAGTAAGGCATATTGGTATTTTTACATGCTCATTTATCCCTGAGCTAGTGTAATAAGTGTTACCCTTCATCTAAATGAATTACTCTCCTGATTTAACAAGCCCCCATCTGCCCGAGGCAATTTAAGGTAAAAGTAAATGGTTTTGACTGGGATTTGAACTCATTTAATATGATTCAGAGCCCAAACTTTTACCAATGCTCCACCTTTGCCTTACCTCCCTTAATATAAATCAGATTGCCCAAATATTTTGCAAGCATCCCCTTGATATAATTAGACAGAAAATATTGCTATTATTTTAAACTCTTCTGTTTTTTTTTTGTTTTTTTCTAGGGTTATGTGGAACTTAATCTTCATCCCTTGAAGGCTGATGCATATTGTATCAAACTTAACAGCAAACAATGCAATATCCTTTGAAATATAAATACCATTAAAACAATATTACTAACATTCTCCTCCATATATACTCAACCAAATAAAAATGATATTATTTCCTCTACGTTTTGTGGTGGACATATATTCTATCCAGGTGACAAGGACCATTAATATATATTTTATAGAAAGTTTTAGTATGCAAGGCGGTGTGTGTACCACCATATATACCCGTTTTTTATTAGATATTTTTAAAATCTTAAGGGGGAAGCCCACTTGGGACAGTGGATAGGCTGTCGGACTTTGTAATACACAAGTTTGAATCCCACTTATTCCGTCAGCATTCATATTAGGACAAATACCCTTGGGTAAAGTATATGAATCCCTACATTCCCTTCAGCCGTGGGTTAAATAGCTCATTTTGTGTTATTCAAAAAACTATGCATAGACAAAAAGAATGTTTCTCAAAAATCATTGTTCAGTAAATGTTATGTCCTAGTTTAAAGAAATATAAAAATGTGACAAAATACGCCCGGGTTGAATGCATAAAAGAAGGTTTATTAGTTCTTATAATAATAATACAAATACAAAAACTTTGAAGGAATAATAATATCAATGAAGATAAAGAAAGGAACTTAACATGAGAGGACTAAACGTGCGTCCTTAGGAAGTGGTTTCAGCATAGTGTGAGACGTTCAACTATCGACAAAAACTATGCAAAACTGCTCTCGAGACTTCTCTGTCTATTCGAATATGGCGGTTCTTTTATACAATTTTGGTATCTAGTACGATAAGTAGTTATGTCCCTTTACGAAAGTTTCGTATCCAGTATTATACGTACTCATATTCCTTTATAACAATAAATGACCTAAAAAGATTATGCTGTAAATTTTACAGCATATCAACCTTATTTTTTTTACAGTGTAAAACATAAAAACTAAACAATATATTATATTTACTTGGTGAGCACCAATCCAAGTATGGCACAAGGCCATATTTACGTGTGCTTACCCGGGATTTTTACATTCGGTATTACCTTTCACCTAGATGAAGGGCTCTTCTGAGTTAACGAGCCCCATCTGTCCGAGGCAGCTAAAGGTGAAGGTAATGGTTTTGACTGGGATTTGAACTCGTGTAAATCGATTTTAGAGCCTAAACTTCTACCAATGCTCCACCATCGCTGCCCAGAAAAACTAAACAATATATAAAATATAAAAAACAAATAGAAATCTGTTGGTTCATAAAAGTCAACTGCACTTATTTTTTGGGAATCCTGGATGGAACTCTACTGAATTGTTTAGATACTAAAAAACTCCTAATTTCTCAATGATTATGACATGCATTTTCTAATCCAATTTAATTGTTCTTTGGAATTTGGAAAAATTCTTCCTTGCAATTCTGACTATATCCATTTTTAGGAACCTAAATGATTATATAAACCAAAATGATGATAATTACCCAAAAATCTTCTAAAATTATAGATTGAATTGTTAAATGGAGAATTTAAGTCAATTTTGAAAATAGTTGTCATACCTTGAAAGGATTATTCTCATTTTTAAGAAAAAATCAAATTCTTGTTCCTTTACATGAAATGCTCTTGTTTTCCTTAACCGTTTTTACAGATCTACCGTGTATGTATAAATGAATTGTGGGATGTCATTTATACTTATAATGATCCCACTTTAGAAATTTGTCAGGGTGACAACAAACAGTAAGTATTTTTAGAAATAAATATTTTGTGCATTTTTGAAGTATTTTGCTCATTTCTTTTTTTCTTTTTTTATGATAAAAAAAAATCATTTTAGAAAAAGAATTATTTGAGAAGAAAGAAAAACTAAAGAATTTTTGATGTTTTTGTTTTTTTCCTTTGCAATTTAACATTGAAATCCCAGACAGGATTGTAATATCAGTAGAATGAATTTTATTTTAATTGAATCCAAAATATGAACCCTTTAAGAATTTTAACATTTAAAATTTATTTAGCTATTTTTGAATCAATATACAGTATATTTTCGAATATAAGTTAATTCTAGATATCAAACAAGGTAGAATTCTAGCCAGTAACACAGAAATTATCTATGACGAATATAAGTCTAGTCAATAGGTATCTGTTAAGCCTCAGCTATTATATGATGTAAAGATCTTCAATAGAGTAACAAGTACATGCATATTGTGCATGGCAGGTAACACATACAAATTATTATGTAAAAATCATGTGAACAATACGTTTAAACAAATTGAAATAACCAACTATAAAAGAAAGTGAAATGGCAACACTTGTAGCCCTGTTAATATAGAATCTAGATCTATTTCTGGTTGCTTGGACACTAGGACTGAACATAGATATTATGGATGACCGATCATAAGTCAATATAAAAAAAAACATGGATTTTTTTCCCTGCCGCAAAAAAAGCCAACTTCAAAAACACATGGTACTTTCTTTCTTTTTCAATTAATCTATAATAGTGGTTTTCAAAGTGGGCAGTACCTCCCCCTGGAGGAGGACAATATGAACTTTCAGGGGGCGCTGGCAAGTAAGTAGTCGGATGAAGAGGCGTTAAAATTGTGAAAAGGGCCTTAGAGCAATTACAGAGATATTGGTGTTGGTAGAAAGGCTGGAAAAATAGACGGTTTCACTAAGCACTCCCCATTCACTACAACTAGACATATGTCTAGTTGTAGTGACTGGGGAGTGCTTAATGAAACCGTCTATGACAGATAGCAAAATTTTATTTAGCTCTCCATCTCGTATGGATTGAGCCCTCTTCGATAATTTGTTTACATTTCTCGCCTGTGTATAGTAG
>JAUZSX010351979.1:0-10084 GCA_034780655.1 Idiosepius hallami
AAAATATTCATCCAATATTACATATACTTATACACATTTTATATATATATATAGTTAATATTCATCAAATAATTAAAAAACAATTTTATATAAAAATGACAATTCATAAAGAAAATATATATATGAAAAGTAGGTTGTGTAAACCAATGTAAATCATGAGTATTTGCAGAGTTGAACTGTGAACTTTAAATGGACTGATTTAATGGTTTACCCTTGAGCTATAAAGAGAAAAAGCAGAAAAGAAAACCACTGTAAAAAAAAAAGAATAAAAAACATAGAATGAATGAAAGCAGATCAATTATATTAAAGAAAAGACACTAATGTCCAAAAAATAAAAAGGAAAAGAAAAAAGTGGGAGAAAAATTGAACAAGAGTAAATATGAAATATTCTATTGCTTTGAGCCAAGTGTCTCTTTGTTTGTTCTTTAGTGTCATATATTTTAATGGAAAATGGGTGATAGGCTGCCTTGTCTTTATTGTATATGGCTATGGATATTATAGAGGGGAATGAGATAAAAGGTAAGAGAGAGAGAGGAGGAGGAGGGGGGAAGAAGGGGAGTAGAAATAGAGAAAAAGAAGAGAAGAAAGAAGGGGAGTGGAAGAGAAAAAAGTGAGAAAGAGTTGAAAGAAGATGAGAGGGAGAGAGAGAAAGGATAAAAGAGAAGTTGGGAAAAAAGTGCTGGTGAATGTTGATAGGTTCAATTTTTGTGAACATTGAAATTCAATGGCCTATCTTTTTAACATCTGCAACAGAGAGATAAAACTATTAGGTCATGAACGGATATGTTCAGTTATCATGACAATGCAATTTGCAATCCCTTCTGATCCATTAAATAAATTGGAGGCATTACTTTTGGAATGACCCTTATATTTGAAAAGAAAAGCGATGTAGAGAAAGATGAATAAATATCACAAAATTAATAAAAGATTAATAAAAAATAAAAAAAGATAAAAAATACTATTATTATCTAATGATTTTGGATTGTCAAGCTTGTATTGTTATACTTATCTTGGTTCTAAGATTTTCCTAATCTTTTAATGAATGTAACTGAACTTCCATTTTGGAAATAGTCAAGACAAAGATTTTTTTTTTCTCTATGGAACTGTATATCAAGTCCTTAACAGAAAAAGGTTTTTAAATAGAAATTCTTGTATTCAACAATAAAGGCAAATGAGAGAGAGAAAAGACGAAGGAAAGAAGGAAAAGATGAATTAGAAAAGAAAAGATGAATGAGAGAAAGATAAAAGAAAGATAGAAATAAAGAAAGAGAATGGGTGAAAGAAAAGAGATGAGAATAACATTAGAAGGAAGGAAGAAAATAAGAAAGAAGAGTAAAAGAATTTAAAGGCAAAAAGAGGGAGGAAAAAAGTTAAAAAGGTTGAGAAAAGGAAGATTAGAAAGAGATAAGAAAAAAAAATGCATAGTGTAGAGCAGTGTTTTTTGTTTTTTTTGCCAAAGTCGTCCTAATTTGGGGAATTATATAAATTAAAAAGCTCTATAATAAAAAGAATACAACAAATTATTCTGATTGTGAATATCAGTTGGTATTACAGTCAACTAGTGGTTGTAATAATAGTACCAATACTAATTCAAACTGTATACTCATGGAGGATGGAAGTTACTTCTGTCCAGCAAAAAAAACTGACATTTTAACTTAGTCAACGAGAGTATATGACAAAATTTATATTAATTCTCTTCTACGATTGGTTCATTTGTTTACATCTCTGTGTATAAATGGAATGGTTCAAATTTAGCAGTCATACCCTGTTGTTATCTAAAAAATACATTGCAACAGAACTATGAATATTCAAATCAAATTTAAATAGCAATCAATATTGAAAAATATTGTTCATATTTTAAAAAATAATATTACTCATGAAGTTTGTTAAGTTGTATTCTTTAGATTATTCTATCTTTTATTCTTGTAAATAAGCTTGTTAATTAGTACTTCATTTAACTATTGTTATATTTTATCAACCTTTACACCCAGTGGTGCCTTGGGCGGAAAATTAAAAAAACCTTTTTTGCAGTTTTGCAACCTGGAGGACAACTCTTGTTATATACTAAACAATTTTTTCATCATTCTAAATTTTTTAGATAAAGCTTAATAATTAGTATTATCTTGAATATTAAAATTTTTAATCTCATTTCTTTTATTATATACAAAAGAGTTAGCCAATGAACTTTGATAACAAGGAATAGGTTCAGGTGTTAATCCATGTAAAACACTTTCAATTCTGCTATTCAATATAGAGTAACACTTATTATTGATCATAGCAGAATAACAACTAAATTCCTGTGTGGAGTGAATAGTGTCCTTTGTTCAGAGTTTTCATAAGTTTCCTGTTTTCAACATGAAGGATTTGAAACTTGTTTTAACAATGGCAAAATGGGAAAATAAAAACCATGATGCTCTAAATAATACAATTACACGAGAAAAAGTGAATGAAAAAATTGAATGAAATAATGAAAAGGAAAAAGAATCAAAGAAGGAAAAGACGAATGAGAGAAAGAAAATATAAACTGAAAGGAAGGGAGAAATAAAGGGAAAATAATGAGATAAAAATGAGAAAGGAAAGAAGGAAAAAAAATAAGAAACAAGAGTAAAAGGAAGAAAAAATGAATGACAAAAATAGAGAAAGGAAGAAAGAAAAGGAGAATATAAAGGAAGAAAAATTTGCAGGGGAGGAGCAATGAAAAAAAAGATGACAAAAGAGATAAAGGAATAATAAAGGGTGGGTAAAATTAAAAAAATAAAAGAAATGAAAGAGGGAGAGAATAGGAAGGGTGTTAATGGAGAGTTAGAGAGAGTCCAAGAGAAGGAGAGAGGAAGAGAAGGGAAGAGGTAGAGAATGAGAGAGGGAAAGACCATAAGAGAAGGAGAGTGGAAGAGAATATAAGGGCACAATAATAGAGTGGATATTAACAAAGAAAGAGTAAATGTTAGGAAATAAAAAAAGGGAGGGGGAAAGGAACTAAGCTTAGAATAAGTTAGTAAATCAGTTAGAGGTAGGGAAGAGCCAAGCATAGAACCCCAAAAACCCGAAAACAAACTAGAACTCTATTCCCAGAAAACCATTTTAAATAAAACAAAGTTCAATAAAAAGAAAAAAAAAGGAAAGGAAAAAGGTGTAGAAAGACACAAGTGTTGTACTATGTGATTATAGATTAAATCAGCAACTGACAACAGTGTCAATGTTTATTACATATGGCAACCATTCATAATGTAATTGATAGGAGGCAAGGCTTGGAAATAGTGGCAAGACAAATGAAGAATGTCTGCCAGTATTTTCTGCCTGTTCTGACTTGGATGCAACTTTGGTTACTGAAATATGGTACAGAATGAAACTTTAGCCCTGGTCCATTTTGTCAGCCTTCTTCTGAAAGATCTTGGTTCTGTTTGAAGGAAGTGATTTGATGGTTGAAATACAAGATGGATATGCATCCTATGTTCTTTCACATAAATCACGACTAAAATGACGTATTATCTACTTTAAGGATTCTTTTTTCTTTTCTCTAGTTTCATATCTTTTTTATGCAAGTGGCTATTGATAGGGAATTTATTGATCTAATAACAGTTCTTTTTCACAATTATCAGACTTTGCGATGCAGGAGAAAAAAAAAGACTCTTCCTTTTATTTCTACTTTACACAAACAGTTATCAAGCCCCCCCCAAAAAAAAAAAAACCTGACATGAAGGACCTAACAAAAAGTAATTTGATTTTATTCTTGAAAAGAAATATCATTTATCTATTTTTGTTTTTTATTGTTTTATCTAATTAAATCATAGCCATAGAATTGCCAACTTGTGTTCCTGTTTGGGAGAAACAGATTGTCTCAGAAATTCTCTGTGGGGAAATCAGAATATTTTATACAACTCTACTCAGACCAGTCAAAAAGAAAAGCATGCTTTGAAACCCAAATTCTGATTCTATAGAATATGAAGAAGCTATTTTCCTGCTAATCTCATCAAGATTGGACAGTGTGAGTAGAGCAGTAGTACAAGCTTGCTCGCTGGATTCGTATTACATGAGTTCAAACCCCAGTCAAAACTATCTTGTTTTCTGCTACTTTTCTGGGCAAATGAGGCTTGTGAGAATAACTCATATAGCTGTAAGGATAACACAGATTCCAAAAACCCATGTAGATGAGACTTGTCAACTCACAAAGAGTAACTCATCTAGGTAAAATCCACATTGATTTAAAAAAGACCAGGGGATGAAATAAGCACATAAAACTGGCCTTGTGCCCAACTTGATTTGGTGCTCAACCAAGTAGATATCCTCATAAAGAATGTCAATATTTTTAGTATATTTGATATATGCACACTGTAGTCCTCATCTTTATGTTAAAAAAATTCACAACATTTTGGCTGATTATTCCTTTGGCCTTCATCAGGAAAAAGAATTTTTTTTTTGTTCATGTCCAGGATCAAATCTGCACACTGATGTTTTTTGTACTGTCAAAAATATTGTTTTTTTTTTATTTAAACAGAAATTGTATTCTTTGATTAATTTGACTGCAAGAAGAACTGTTGACATATTATTTAATTCATTGCTGCTGAACAAAATAAAAATTTTGCAAACATACTATGTACACATGAGTGTGTATATATATATATATATATTGAGAGGAAGGGGTAATACAATTAAGACACCATTCTTTGTGTTTGTAGTTAAAGTTTAGACTTTGTAATTGAAGTCAGTGCCTAAGAGTTTTTGGCAGTAAAAGACACAGCTATGTGTATAAATGATGAAGGCAAATCAAGTCAATAAAACCTAATTGAGTTAAAGAAAATCATTGTGTTTTGCTATCATTTGCTGATCACTAGAAGGCTTTGGTCTTTTGGAATTATAGCCAGAAATCTAAACCAAAATAATGGCTCAATTCAGTAGTAAAGATAAAGTCTAAAAATAAAGATCCAGGGCTTCTTAGGGAATATTCGATGATACTTTCAGTTCTTTGTTTACTGACTCTAACTTATAAAAAGCTACAAATTACTTAACAAAAGCATCTACTGATGTAATGCCTCGGATACATCCTCAGTGTTGAATCCTGGGATCACTGGGTGTTTTGGGTTTTTCAAGAGATACCCTGCCCCAGGTGTCTTAACCGAGGTTTGGAAAGCCTCAGTCTGTGCCCAAATCGTGCATTTCTACCCCAAGACTATTTCCTCTTTAACCAGAGCCATCTGGAAGCCTTTTCAGCAGCTTCCGAGATGGCTCTTTTTTTGTTCCCATCCTTTAATCCCTAGCATGCTGTACACCTTGCTTAGCGAGTGACTGGCAAATCCCCGGCTGCCCACCTCAATATTAAAAATATTAATTGAATATATCTTAACATTTCAACACTGAAATCTTCAAAGATGGATTTTTGAAGTGAAATTGTGAAGACCTAAAATTATTTATAATTTGATTTTTTTTGTAGATTTTCTTTGTTTTACAACAGATAAAAACCTTTTCGATCATTTGATTGTCAAATTTTTTTATAACACAGTTTTTATTAATATGATCAGATTCACATTTTAACCAATAGCTGGAAGGATTATAGGGATTCTTACCTTTCCCCAGGTCTAAATGTGACAGATTAACTCGGATTCAAACATGCATAATATAATTCTCAAACCTAAGTGCCTGTCCATTGTCCCAAATTGACATCCCTATATAATTTGACTAATACTGACTTAATAGTAAATATTAAAAGTAACATAACTATGATGAAATGTTTAAAGAAAAAAAAAATTCAATTCTTATCATGTCTTATTTGATCATAAAGTTTCAGGTATTTTTTTACATTCATTTTTAATCTTTTTTTGAAAAACCCTATCTGGAATAATTATTTAATATATTTATACAAAGAGAGAGAGAGAGAGAGAGAGAAAGAGAGAGAGAGAGAGAGAGAGAGAGAGAGAGAGAATAATATATGAAGATGCAGGGAGAGGGAGAGGGAGAGTTTCATAGATCAAGGTACAGAAAGAAAGTAATAGATGAAGATGCACAGAGAGAGAGAGAGAGAGAGAGAAATAGAGAGTAATAGATGATGATGCACAGAGAGAAAGAGAATAATAGATGAAGATAGAGAGAGAGAGAGAGAGAGAAAGGGGTGAATAGAAGATGCAGAGAGAGAAATTTAAATGAAAAAAAAAAGTATAGAAAAAGAATAACAGAATGAAAGAAAGAAAAAATAAATTTCCTTTGCACTTTTCCATGCAAATATTTCATGTTTATTCTTAATTAAGGAAATAATAGAAAATTAATTGTGTCTTTTGAGATATCAGGAGAAATTTTCTAAATCTAAAAAAAAAATCTTCGATTTAGGTTTTATATAATTAGTAATAAATTCTGTCTTGATACACAAATGGTTTTGAAGGGGTTTTAAAACAAAATTAATTTTGAAATTAATTCTCTGTAAATTAAATAAATTTCAGTATAAGAACCAAAATATAGAGCAAGAGAATTGGCTAAAGTAGTGAGTGTTAATGATTGATTGGTTTGTTTTACGGCTAATCTTTTTATGGATCATTTAATGTCAAAGCATTAGTTATGCTAGTATGATGGGTAGAAGTCAAATGTTACTTATGATTTTAAGAATTTTTTTTTATATATTTTATTGTATGATTTTGCTTCTATCGGTAATCTGAAAATATTTTTTGAATCAACCTTCTTGAAAATTTCACTTAGATTATTTATTCAGTAGTATTTTAATCAAATTTGTTTAAATTTTGTAGGGTCCACAAAGAACATTTAACTTAAAAATTAAAATCTTATACATTCAAAACAATTGAGCAAATATGTTGAAATTACTGTCTACATTTATAATTTGTACTTTTATTTAATAAGAATTCTGTCAATTTCATTATTATATATTTTTTGACTGATGGGCAAAACTGTTTACAAAAGGCCAGGGGATGAGATAAACGCGTAAAACTGACCTTATGCTTAACTAGTGTTTGGGCTTGATCAAGTAAATATAAGTCTATCACAGAAAACAATATTCCAGAGCTGTTAAAAGTGAAATAAATAATAATATAGGTAAAATTCAAGTGGGTGGGTTTGATAATATTATTTTATTCATTGGCTGATCAAGCTTTGTGGTCATTTAATGCCTCGAGTTTAGATCAGCTTTTCCTATTTATCATTTCATTCGTTCAGAGGGAGATAGATCATTTCATTCCATAAGATGAGGGAGGGAAGATGGATCACTTCATTGTGTCAGTATAATATAAGAGAATTGTGTAGCAAACAAATGAAAGAAACTCTGAACTTCTTTATAAATATTATATAAATTATCGGAAAGATTTACCATTGGCTAATAAATTTTTGGTGGGTGCAATAGACAACCATTTTCTGTTTTGAATCCTTTTAGACACATGTCTTTATTTTTGCAGCAAAAGTAAAGATTTGTGTTTTTTTTCTCCAGAAAGCACTTGCATTATCTTCTTAGTCTATTGATAAAGTTCTTAGTACATATCAATACATCCATAAAACTGTATATATTGCCTGGAAGCATTAATATTTTATTGATTTACTATTGAGATCTGAACATTATTGTCATATTATTATATTGATAGACTGGGAATCTAGAGGAACTATTTTCAAGAAAAATGCATTTTTTTTTTGTTGTTGTTAATCTGTTTTTTTTGGGTTTTTTTTTGTTTGTTTTGTTTTTAAACTAAGCAAAACAAAAGAACTGATGAAGAAATTGTGTAAGTATAACACTTACTTAAACATATTCTCTTTTTTTCTTTCCTCGATTCACCTCAAATTAACTACATTCCCTTGGTGATATCAATATCATAAAACTAAGGTTGGTTGGAACAAAAAGAAATATGCAGCAAATAATGCATGGCACATTCTAGTTGTTGTTGTTGTTGTTGTTTGCCTTTGTTTTTTTTTGTGCATTGAAGTCTATCTAGATATTTATTGAATCTTGACATAGTTCTGTAAACTTTACTACAGATACTAAGGCTTTAAACTATTGTTTAGAGGAAGGAAATAAGAAAGAAAAAAACTCTCTCTATTGTCTTAAAATGGAGAAAATGTATTTTACAAAAAGACAAAAGAAATCAATAATAAACAAGTTAAACATTTCTGAGGAAAGGCTTGGGATGAGAGTACTCCTCATGACATGACTGATTTGTAATATATGTATTGGAAATTATATAAGCAACTAAGTTTTTATTACACTAAAAAAGATTATTATATAAATAGAATATATATATATATATATATATATATTATATTTTAAAAGCCGTGAATGTTTGGTTTTTATCTTATTTTATATTTTTTTGTTAGTTGTATAGTCAGTACATTTTATATTATGTTAATGGTATCCAATACTATCCATACACGTGTTTCATTTCCTCATTTTTGCGGCTATTTTCATTAAAAAAACATGTTGTCTTTAATCCAGTGTACTGTTTACTTCTCAAAATGTTAACGGATTATTCTTCAAATAACGTTGACTTCAAATAAAAACAAAAATGTTTCTATGGTTACTATTTGAATAAGAGTGTTTTTTATAATAATAATAATAACAATAATAATGAATAAAATTTAGTATTAGAGTTAAAGTTTTAAATGTTATAAAGATAATATATATACTTGGTGAGCAGCAATATACATAAATATATGTATATAAAGAGGAAGAGGGGGAAGAGAGAGAGAGAGACAGAGAGAGAATAAGATAGACTCTTTAAAGTTAGAAAGAAATAAGAAAAGTGCTCGATATGGCTGTAGAGCTGATGACAAATGTCAAAATAAGACTCAGGTAGAGAACAACTTTATATATATATATATATATATATATATATATATTCACACGCATGTATTTAATGCTATTTTCTCAGATTACAAAAACAGGACGAAGTATTAAATGTATTTATGACATAACATGTAAAGCTCCTGTGAATCAGTTATCTTATATTTGAATATTACATCCTTGAGATAGTGACTCTCACAAAGAAAACACTTGAGAACTTCATTTCTTGTATCTGATAAGGTTTGGTTTAATATATCAACTGGAGTAGCTGTTATCACTATGGATTCTTTCTATCAGTTCTGCTGTCATGTGAGGCCAGCCTTCCTATACCTGATCTTTCTGATAGCACAACAGGAAATAGACCACTCAGGTGAGATCAGGTAATCTAAAAATGTGTCCCATCAAAATGGTCCACTGTATATATGATATTTACTTGGTGAGCACCCCCAAGTTTGGCACAAGGCCATTTTTACGTGCTCTTACCCGGGCTTTATAAATTCGGTGTTACCCGTAACCTAGATGAGCTGCTCTCCCGAGCTAACGAGCTCCATCTGCCCGAGGCAGCTAAAGGGGAATGCGATGGTTTTGACTGGGATTTGAACTAGCGTACGACGATTCTAGAGACCGAGCTTTTAGCAATGCACCAACTTGATATGAAAAATATAAATATTTTGTTTTGTTAGGGAATTATTCACCCCTTTTTATACAAAAATACATATATATATATAAAATGAAATCTATCTGCCTATTTATCTAAATCTATCTATCTATAAATATATATATATATCGATCTGTCTATCTAAGGAAATCTATCTATGTAACTACCTATCTATCAATCTATCTACCTACCTACCGATCTATCTATCTATCTATCTATCTAACTATCTATCTATCTATTTAAACAAACTATCTTTTTTTTCCAACATTAAATAAGCATAAAATTCCATACACTATGAAAAGAGATAGCTCAAAGCATCTTGTCAGATAGATTTTCATATCTGTGCAGAAATATTCTCATTTGTCTACACATGTTTGACAAATGAAAAAAGAAAAGTGTTTTTTTGGTGTTCATTTTGCGCCGAGAACGAGATTTTTGACATCGTCAATGTCAGAGTTGTCTTCTCTTGGAAACTTTTCACAGACTTTTGTATGTTTTTTTAAAAAAAAACATTTGACGAGAAAACTGAAATGTTAGACGGTACTCACTTTGATTTTTATACAGATAACAGCTTTAATGAAATCTATGTATCTACCTACCTACCTACCTATCTATCTATCTATCTATCTATCTATCTATCTATCTATCTATCTATCTATCTATCT
>JAUZSX010351990.1:0-10083 GCA_034780655.1 Idiosepius hallami
ACCTCAGTAACTAAGATTTTTTTGGATTACTATATCGTTGTTTATGTATCAAATTTTGCCTTGAAAACTTGAATTTTGCCTTGAAAAGTCCTGGAAAAGTCATATTGGAAATCTGTATGAACCCTGTTCAAATTGTTTTTGTAATTTTTTAGAAAATTATTCACAAACTGTCTTCATTTGAATTTGTTGAAAAAGAGATGAAAATATGTTGCTTTTTTTTTTTCCTCTTTCGTTTTTCTTTTCTTCCTTGGACTTTAGTTTTTCTTGACTCTTCCTGGCATTAGCTCTTTTTTTATTTTATACTTTTTTATGTTCTGTTTACTTTGTTTTGTCTTTTTATCTGTTTTGATTTGTTTTCTTTTTTGTTTCATTTGTTTTTATAAGTATACTGTATGAACACATAATCTTCTAATTTCTTACTTTTGAATTTTTAGAGCAATAGAATAAGCATAATGAAATTATATTGTACATTTTGAAATCCTTTATATCTAAACATTTTTATTTCAATATTAATTTCTCCCTATCTTTTTTTTTTGCTGTATTAGCCATTTCAGCCGAGGAAAACTGTAAATGAAGAAGAATCTAAAGTTATAAATAGTTCTACCAAAAAATCTCCAGCAAAAACAACTCGAAGATCTCTCAGTACCAAAGAGAAAAAAGAATCAATGGTTCCTCGAGTAATGCGACAAACTGTTAATGAATCGAATTCCTCAAGGCCCAAAAAAATCCTGAATGTCTCTGTATTAAATCGAAATAATTCGAGTCTTGTTGCTGATTATTTATCTTCGGATGAAGAACGACACAATGAAAGAAAAAAGAAAAAAGATGAGAATGAAAAACTGCCAGAAAAACCTGTCACTAATCTTCCTGCTCTCACAGATAGAATAAAAGTACAAATGAAATGGAAGCCAGTTGGACCAAAGATTTTGCAACCTTCATCAAAACTTATTCCAAAAGACGAGCAGAAACTAAAAAAGCTTAATGATAAGATTCCTTCTCACTCTTCCAAAATAACTGCCACCAAATCTCTCAAAAAGACTGTGATATCAAAAAAATCTTCCGCTCAAACAGAACAAGTCAGCTTCTCCTCCAAACCTTTAGGTGTAGATTCTGGGTCAGAAAACCTTGAAGTGCCTCAAAAGAAAAATACTACCAAAAAGTCTTCTAAGAACAAGAAAACGACAAAAAAAATCACCAAATCTTCATCGATCACTAAAAATCAATCAGAAAAAACAAAGTCTAATTCTAAAAAAACTTGTCTAAAGCAGAAAAATAAAATAAAAACTAAAAATTCTTCTAAAGACCTTCTTCAGAATGAACCAAAGATCTGTTCTTCCACTTTCCCATTAGTAACAGCAGAACAATTTTGGTCATCCCAATCTGCAGTTCCTAAAATAAAAGATTCCAATTTGGTTCCAGTTTATAAAGAAAATGTCTTTTCTTTTAATGATCAGAATACGTCTGAAGGTAAGAACATTTTAACACTACTATTATACTCCTATGATAGTTCTCAGAATACTTTTATATGCATATGCACAATATCTTGGATATACTAAGAGTAGTTAAACAGTAAACACAATAATAATATAGCAAAAAGTCTTTTCTTAAATTTTAATTTTACTCCATTGAGATGCAGAATTATCTCCCTTCCCATAAACTCAAAAAAGATGACTATTTTTGTTGACATTTTGTAACCATTGTCAACAAAATTCAAATTCTTATTACAGCATGCTAAAACAGAGGTATTAGTTCAAAACTTCTATTTTTCAATCAAGAATAATTGTCAATTCCTATTAGGTTGGATATCTTGATCTAAAAGATAAATACATTGATTATCAATTGGGATGGTAAAATAAAGAATAGATTCTTTGGATGTTATTAAGTTTTGACATGGTAAACAAAACCACAAAAGAAGAAATATTTGATAGATTTATTTTTATTTCAGAACACATTTATTATCTTTATCCACCAGAACCTATAATTTGTCAATTTTGATGAGCTGGATATGCTAGTTAATGACATTTTACTCATGTCCTCAATAATAATTCTAGTAAGTATTTGATAATAAAATCTAGTGTGTGCTATTTGATACATTTTCTGGACATGTTTCAACTAAATTTAGCACATAAATAGGCTATGACCTTAATTATATGAAATAGAATGAGTATATGCATTGTTCTTAGAATAACAAATTTTGAAAAAGATATCTGGTTTGTAAAGCATAAATGTTTGTTTATAATTTCTGCATATTTTAAACTGCAAAAATGAAATTTTGTAAGCATGTCCCTTAACTCTTTAGGAAACTCTTTGATTTTGATATTGGAACTCTTAAACAAATTTTTTAATGATATATAAGTCGTTAGCCAGGCATATGTTGTGATTATTTTTAGCAATACAAAAACACATGTAAAATGAGGTATATATTGCTATTAAAAATGGTTTTTATTTTAGTTTTGTTTTCTTCTGAATCTTGTTTCCATACGAGTTGTCTTAGACACCATTTAGAGAGGCTCACAATTTTTTTTCAATATTTAGAGACAGCCATTCCTGGGTTTTTAATCCTTTGAGTTTGTTGCATGAACAATTTCAGCCTCCAAATTCATTTGTTGGAAAGAAATGAAATTATAAAATAAAACAATTAGAACCCAAAATTATTTTCATTAATCTATCCCCTAAATAGATTATCCTAATCTTTTACTAGAAGTTTACAATAGGTAGAATTTTTGCAAAGTATTATTATTCCAAATTGGTTTTCCAAAATATTTTTATTTCAGATTCCAGTCAGCCCATGGAAGTTGATACTTGTCCAGAGATGGTTGATTATGTAAGTGTCATTTTTAATCCAGAATAAATTGGATGTGATTTTACTTATCTGTCTTTTTATAATTGAAGAAATAATTGATATTATTTCTTATATTTTGATTGCTTGGCCTAATTTAAATATATCAATGACAGCAGTGACCATTCAACATGCAAACAGAAAAGGAAGCATTACACTTATGGTGATAAAGAGGCCTAAAAAGGATTCTTGTGTTGTACAGGAGTGACAGAGAATGTTATATCCATTGACACTAAACTAAAATATTTGCCCAAATTCACCAAAAAAAAATTAGGTTATTGCAAATAAATTGAAACTATGTTTGAACTAGAAAAGTTTATCTATATATAATTTAATAAACCCCCTCCAAAAAGACAGTAAATTCAGTTTATTCTATAAAATATGTCTTACTGAAAAAGTGCCACATTATTTAAATAGAATACTATTTTAAATTTGTACACAAAATTTACTTGTCCTAAATTCAATTTCACTGACCTCACAATAAATAAAACTTTCTGTATAATAGTGTATAAGAAAATGTACATTTTTTTTTCAGATTGTACAGTTACGAAGAGATATGAATAATGAAAATTTTAAAATGGTATATTTGAATTTTTTCTTTCTTCACTTTTTTCTCACACTTTAATAGAATATGAATGAAAAAAAAAACTCTTTAATGTTAAAAGTTTTTATAAAATTAGAAAATTTGATTAGTCTAAGAACAAACTTAAAGTTTTAAATAATAGAAAAAATGTTCTAACATATATTAGTCTTTTGTAAATTTTCAAGTTTAGAATTGTAATTGTATAAAATAGGGATTTGCTTTTTTATATTAAGAAATTAACAAATGTTAAATCTATGAGTTTTGTATAAATAGTTATTTTGTGTACATATTACACTTTTGAAAAAAAATGCTTAAATGCAAAACAAAAGCTTTGATATTTGATTTAGTTCTGAATCTAATTTTCATATGCTTATGACTTTGTGATGTAAGACAGTAAAATGGAATGAACATAACTGGGAGAAAAGAAAATTAAAGAAAATTAAAGGATTTTTTTTTCTATTCTTAAAACTGGTAGTTTTATTTTGTGATTTACTTGTTGTTTTCTTCTCAGGCAACTGGTGATTTAACAAAAAACTTTCAAATGGACACATCTAATTCAATTGATCATACAATGCATCCACAGGTAAGAGGTTTTAATTTTTGTAAAGATACTGGTCCAAAAAATCAAATTGCATTCACTCAGATCGTCAAGCAAATCCAGCTTTTCACTTATTTCATTTAACTCTTTGGTAAAAAAAAAAAGAAATATTTCATATGAATTTACTTCACCTGTTAAATGAATGTTCTTGACTTTGACAGTCAAAACCTGGTTTTCTTTTGATGTCTTTTGATTTGTTTAGAAGGAATAAAATTCTATGAATGAAAATCTTTTTCAAGAATTACAAAGAATAATTTAAGATATTTATAACTTTCCTAACCCTAACCCAGTCTTTAACTATACCTGACATGATCATAGGCCAGATTGTTTATTTTCGAGACAATAAAATATAGTCCTATAAAGAAATCTGGTATTATAAAAGGACATTATAATATTCACATGGAGTAGGCTTTTATTTAATTTTTGAAAAGTGTTGAATTTTATTAGTTTATTCATTTATTTGAATTTTTTTTTTGCCAGAAAGAAACGAATGATCTGCCTACCTTGTGTGCGTGTGTAGCGATTATTGATTGCCCAGGTGTAAAATTTTGGAATGGAATCTTCTGTAATTCTTTAAATTGTTTGGTTTTGTAGTAGTGACTCCTACAGTTTATTCTTCCAATTCTGACATTAAATTAACTTTTATTTATATCAACTTTTGGATAATTATATATTTTACAGTTTGTCCTTTGCTTACGCAACTTCCTTTGGGACTCTTTTAGAGCATATATTTGTAGAATATGCAAGCATTTGAGGATTTTTTTAAAATTAATTTCTAAGGAGATCATATAGAATATACAATAAAAACCATATGTACTTTTGGCCTAGGGTGTAATGTGACCAAACTGTTTTATATATAATAAATGAGAGAGAGAGAGAGAGTTAGAGTTATTCTCATCAAAATGTACAACTTAATAGAAAATTTGGGTTGGGGGGTCACATACTACTTGAAGATTTATGCCATATGATTTTTGTTTTTGACATATTGCCTTTCTTTGAAATAAACATTGAAATATTATTCAAAATTACTTACTTAACAGCATTTTCAACCCATTATGGATAATAAACTGTACTTAAAGGAGAGAGATTTCATTTCATTTTAGAAATTATATATTGGAACAAATTATTTATTAATTAATTTTTTTTGAAAAGTTTTGAAGTATTTTTTTTAAAATATAAAATTGATATAATCAAGATTATTTTATTTATTTTGTATTTTGGGTCGCTTAATATTTATAATTCTAATAGAATCTCTAAAATTTATTTTCTAAAGTTTTTGACTAAAGAGTAAAAATAATTTTGTTTTACAGGTAACATATGTTGTTCTTGACACAAATACTTTATTAAATCCTGGTGATTTATCTGTGATAAAAAATATCTGTGATGGAAAATATTCCGGTAAGAGGATTATAGACTTTTTTATAATTGTTTGGATGTGTGTTTGAAGTTTTGAAATGATCCTCCTCTTTGTTCTTTCACATGCAAAGTTTTGTTAATTAGAAAAGAAGTAAAATCCTAAATAATTATGATAAGTAATCATACAAGGCTGAAATGATCATTAAGGCTACAAGTTTCAGCCATGAATCCGTTTTTTTTTTACTAAAACTCATGATGTAATGCTTAGATTTATAGTTTTTCTTGTTCTAATTGAAAAGCATTTGATAAATAAGACTTGCTTTAAAGTTTTGTGAAGCTGATTTTGACAAGAAACACCTCAACTAAAATGGATTGAATAAAAATGAGAATAAAAAATTGATTGAATAAGAATTAAGAAGAATAGATTCAAAAATCAAAATCTTTTCCATTTGGTTTATGATTTTTAAATTTAAATTTTTATTCGGCTGTCTCCAAAATAATTCAGGTATGAAAATTCTCTGCATTGTAACATTTTAATCTTTGAAATAAAATAAGAAAAAACTTTTTAAAAAATTGTTACGGAAATATCTTAAGTACTGAAATATAAGAATTTATTTCTCTGTTTTTAAAGAATAATTAACCTTTATGTGTTTAGTTAAAACTATGTATAGTTGTTTTGAAAAGAGAAAGAAATTTGATGAATTTTTTTAAAGAAATTTTTATGAATGTATTGCTTCTATTCCTGTCCATTTTGTTTGATTTTATTTTATGTATTTATTTATTTATTCTTTTGTCCAGCTGACAATCATTTACCATACATCATAATTCCTTGGGTTGTCATGCAGGAGTTAGATGTCTTAAAAATGAGAAATAAACTGGTGAGTAAATAAAATATTTTATTCATTGTTTTAACCTTGTATTTGGGCATCTTACATCTTTAACCCCACCTTAATTTCAAATTGTAAATAAAGTGTATAAAACTAATGTTAACAATTTTTTTAAAAGTAATCAAAAATTTGTTTTATAAAACCGTATAAATTGTAATCTTTTGTAAAAATGATGCAAATTTTCAAGCGTGCAAAAATTTTATGTAATGAAACGAATTCAATTTCAACTTTTTAAATTTATATCTTTTTTAAAAATAATTTTTTTCTTTTAATTTCTAATTTTTTTCCCAAATTTTATGAACTTTTGAATAAAGAAAAAGTTATTTAAAACAAAAATATCCTTTTATTTTATTTAAGTATTTTAGTTGAAATTTGTATGAATGTTTGACACCATTGTTGTACTGTTTGTCAAATGGACTTATTTCTTTTTGTCAGTTATCTTTAGTTTTCTGTGTCTTGTTTTCAGAAACCTGAAACTGCAGATAGAGCACAAAAAGCAATAGTTTTCCTTTCAACATACTTCACTAAAAAGCATCCCCGGGTAATTGGTCAAACTTTGAAAGAGGTAAGAACTCTCAATTGTTTTTAAAGCTCAATTATAACTTGACATCTAGTATAAAATGACTCACAACCTATATATGGCTAATAAGGCTATTCCCAAGCATATATGAACATCATAGTTTTTTTTTTAATTAAATTATTTTAGTTTTTCTTGTAAAAATTTATTTTTCTGTAAAAATGGACAGATTTCATAATGCCATATTTACCATCTAAGCCTAATATGGGAAAATATGAAACTAAAATGCAATAGATTCAAAAAGTAAGTGAATACTTTTCAATATTTGGTTTTGGAAAAAAAATAACAGCTGCACAACAAGCAGTTTTTTAAAATGCATATTTCTATAAAATGGAACAATCAAATCTATTTCATAAATTAAGAGACATTCACTGTTTTTTTTATAATAAATGGACTATGAGAACATTTTTATTCAGCTATAGAAACACAGTTTTGGGTTTTTCTCTTAGAATAACCTAATTTTTTTTTTTACCCCTCATCCGATCAGATCAAATTTATTTTTACAGGCCATGCAGCAAAATGAATATTTGGTTGCTGAGAATAATGATGACAAAATTCTTCAATGTTGTATGCAGTTGGAAAACAAATGTAAGATGCAACCATTTCTTTTCTTACAGAAGATTAAGCTTAATGTTCATTCCCTGTTATAATAATTTTTTTTTTTATTCTTTCTTTATTTACAAATGAGAAATATCAGAGTGGTACTAATTACCTATCTGGCTACAAAAGGGAAATTTATAACTTTTACCAAAGTATTATTAGAAAAGTAAACTTAGTGAATTGTTTGATTAAAATTTAAATTTGTGTATTGTTTGTTTTTGTTTTATAGCTTATCAACCATATTTAGTCATTTATTGACTCTACAGCCCTGAATTATAATACAAACAAAAATGATAATTATTATTATTTCTTGTTTATTTTCCAAATTAAATCTGCAGATCCTAATGGCAAAGTTATTTTGTACAGCAATGATGTCAACCTTTGCAATAAAACCTTAATTAATGGAATATCTGCCTTTAACAAATCTGTAAGTTAAACAGATTTTCTTTTTTTTTCGTTTTGAATCTATTTTCTTGTGGTGTTGACTTTTTTCTATTGATAAAAATGTTGTTAGGGGTTCGCTTCTCTCTAGTAGTTTGCGAGATTTGGGGTCGACTGAATATGGCCTGTTGTTTTGTATTCTCTTGACCCTCTGTGTTCTTTTTTTTTTTTGCATACACACATGCACACACACACACACACACACACACACGCATGAATGATGACTGCTTTTTCAAACAAAGATGAGGCTTACATAACAACCTTTCTTTGTTTCCACTATTTCCCTTGTTTTCATTTTACATTGTTTATTTTCCTGGGTTTGGACATTTAATGCTGGAAACCAACACTAATGTGTAATAATAATATAATTCATAGATTTGTCCTAATGATTTCCAGTCTTGATGCTAATTAAATTCTGAACAATTCAACCATTCTATACTTTGTTCTTCTGTGGATGTTTATCATACTCTGAAAAAAATCAAAGAATAATGAAGATAAGCCTTTATTCAATTCATTTTGTGCAGATTGATTTTTTTTTCTTTGAAACAAAAACTGTTTATTTGATTTGTATAAAGCCAGATCCAAAATGACCTTTACTTTAACCAGAACGTATCGTTTGTGTAGATTATTTTTGACCCCCCCACTCTGATATTTTGGAGCAGATTCATATTTTGTTTTTTTTATATAAAAAACTTTTCACTTGGTCAATTTCTTGAAATTGTTTTAAGTCACAAAATCAGTCCAGCTGAACAATAATTTTGGTTGGAATTTTCTCAATTTCTAATTGGTAAATAAATCTTTCATTAAACAGTTTTTTAGTGAGAAATATTTATTAAAAAAAAGAAACATTTCATTTTTAAATCTGTGAGGTTTTATGCCCATTCTGCATCGGACTATGTTACATCTGTTTGATTTAAAACCTGAGGATATAAAACCAATTCTTTTTATTAAAAAAATTTAATTTTAAAATTTTTCTTCTGCTTAGATTTTTTTTAATACTTATTAATTCGAAATGCAATTGATTTAATAGCAACAACTTTTGTTTTTACCTTTTACAGTCAATTCGTTCTGGTCTATCCAAATTATGTGGCACTTTGAATGAAAACTGTGAGTATTTTTCAAGTTCTATTTGTGACTTTCTTTCTATATTCTTATTTTAAAAGTATCATTCTTATTTGATTCTGAAAATTCAACTTATGAATTTTAAAAAGAAAAAGTTTGCTTTTGGTATTCTTTAATTGTTTTTTGTATCAATCTATCATTTGAACCATGGCAATAATCTTTTGGAAGGTATGGATCTATCATTCATACCATAACAATATCCTTTTGAAAAGTATGGATCTATCATTCATACCATAGCAATGTTTTTTTTATAAAGTTCCCTCAATAGAGAAACCTTATGAGAAAAGGATAGCCCAAAGCTATGTCAGCCATGACATAATATAAGGAACACTTTCAATGCTCTATCACCTAAATACTTTTTTTCTCTAGAAATTGCACATAACTTTCTATAGTCATATTGAAAGAATGCAATAAATTTACACTAAAGGTTTAACCCATGGTTTGATTCCCAGTCAAAATGTGTTAATTCTTATTCTAAGCCAATAGGGTTTTTTTTATTTTCATCTGAAAATTTTTAATATGATTTCTAACTTTTGATTTGTTAAATGCTCAGAAAAATGGCTTTACATAAACTTCTTTATTCTAGTAACTCGTTGCTTTGAATAATACTAGTTGGACATAGCTAGAGAAAAGGAGGGGATTTAAACATTTTTAAAAGCATTACCTGGCGGATAAATATAACATAACGAAATAACAGGATTTTTTTTCTATTTTTGGACAAATGGAACAAAACTTCTTTCATGTTTATTTCTTTGTTTCAGGTGATCAAAAAATCAACTCTTCTCCTTCTCCTCCTTCTCAAGAGTCGATGAAAGTGTCTCCTCCCAAAGAAATTAAAAAATGCCGCAGCAATAAATCTCGACCAACAAAAGTCGCTCCACAAATCAATTTGGTCAGTTTGATTTTTATAATTTTTTTTTTCTTTTTAACCTAAATTTACTATATCAAAACTCATTTACTTAACGGCTTTAAGATGTGCCATCTTTTCCATGGTTTGGTACCATTTATGATATTTACTTGGTGAGCACCAACCCAAGTTTGGCACAAGGCCATTTTTACGTGCTCTTACCTGGGCTTTAT